>CM043021.1:65512959-65551418 GCA_023690525.1 Holotrichia oblita | reverse complement strand
AATTTTCTCTAAATGTCAAAATTATTGGCCAAATTCTTTAACTGCGGCTTTATGTTTAATTCATATGAAGCTATAGAGAAACATATGCGGGGTCAAAATGTGTATGCTGTGGTTGTAATAGTTTTTAATATAAATACTATTCAATGTTACTGTAACATATTAATTTCTAGTAGACTCTTGATTATCTAATGGATACATTCAGCAGACGCAAACAGTTACCGATGGATTGGCAGCACTCTGATGTGATTAGTTACAGTTTAAATTTCGACCAATTATACCAGAGTGCCAGCAATTCATGGGTAATTGTTTGCTTCTGCTAGATCATAGGCATTACATATGGCTGCTTCACTGTTGTGCGAAGGGTGGTTGAAGTCATCTCTCTTTCTATGGTGCATCTAGTAATATGTACAGTATTATATCATTGGCAGTCTCCGACTGTACTTCTTAATGTTTGTCTTATTCTTTGATTATCCTAGTGTTTCGATTTTTAAAGTAAGAGTTGGTCATGATTCAGAGTAAAACATGCTAAAATAAATAGAACTGACTTTTTTCTATTCTTTCTTTAATTTGCGTTTAATCCAATATAAAAGTAATGTAGAACGTAAAACGCAAAATCTTTTATTTGTTCGTGTATTTTTTTTAGTAAAATAGGGTTTTCAAAGGACAGTGCAACAAGTATGGTATGGAATTTTAAAAAGTATCACCTTTGTTGCGCTTCCTTTTCTTATTTGTTTCGTATGTTTCTTCAACAAACATCTGTAAACCTTCTGCTCTCTCAGTTGTGTCCGTTATTTTATAGGGCCTCTGATAATATCTGTAATATCATTATCATTATAATCATCATCCGACTGTCTTCGAATTACTGATTTATCATCCTTCGTTCAGTACTGAAAAAGTCGTTAATCTATAAGATTTTTTCAACTCTTGTACGTTATGAATGAAAGGATTAATCTGCAAAATATCAGGAAAATATTTGCAAACTAAAAATAAGATATAAATTAAGTAATGATTGATATAATCAGATGTAATTATTTCCACTCTCTCCACATTTTAACATTTCCTTGTAAAAAAGTATGGAAATTACTTGCTGAAAATATACTTCCTTGACTGCTAAGAATTCTGTCACGTATCTATCACTAATAAAGAGTGACTCTAATACGACACAAATGTAAATATAAGAAGTTGTCTACCGCTAACAAGGAATGACATTTTCACGCAAGTAAAGCATACGGAACTACGTAAACCGTGAATTCGTTATTGAGATAGAAAGCATACAATTTAAACATTTCTTTAAGTTGGCAGGCGGCGACACCTTATTTGCAAGACAGGCTTATAAATCAAACAGTTTCCCGTTATCGCAACCTCACTTCCTCATCCACGCCGCACCTTCATCTGTGCAATGCGGTTAATGCAGAAGGAATATTCCGCGTTACCAGCTGGTCCCTTATCTGACAGCCTTAGCTCCACCGTATAGAACCGTGAAGTTATTTTGAACACTGAATTTGAAATTCACGTTTCTTTCATTCTTTACTTTATCTCAGTATTCTCCAATGAATAAATGTGCTTATGTATATATATTACTACACGGGAATACGTGGAATGGTAACCGTGAAATATATAATACTAGTAAAGCTCATCTGAGCAACGCAACTGCAGATATTGCGCTAGGTTGGTTTATAAATATAAATTGAACTGAGTGTAGATTTTTGGTACATTACACTGTTATTGTAACGGTATTGTGAAGGTTTTTTCGTGTTTGAATATGATAAATAGCTCTTTACAGTAAATTTTTTTCCTTGTTACTCGTGACGTATAGTTTCTGATAACCAAATAAAATTTTGAAGTATAGATGGCCATATACAATACAAAAAAAAATGTTTTACCGAATTGTACTTAAACAATGACAAACTATGTACGGTACGCAGCAAAATAAACAGTACTGATATGCTCATGTCAAATGTGTATAGTTACCCGGTTACCATTTGGTGTGCTGTATCCGCACATGGTATATTGGGTCTCATTGAAGCAGACGATGGAATGCCGTTAACTGTGAATCAGGAGCGCTACAAAGAATAGGTTATCCTACCATTTATGCATGATTTTCAGCGATTTTGTCGTGCCAGGAACCACGTAATCAACCATGCTTTCAGGAGGACGGACCAACCTGTCACGCGGCTAGGGAGTCTCCTCGAATGTTGGGCAATCATTTTGGGGATCGCCTTATTTAGCGTGCCACTGATTTCCCATAGCCATCGCACTCGCCAGACCTAACACCACCTGATGTGTACATATGGGGAATACTGAAGGAGGCTGCTTTCCGTACCGATCCACCGTCTGACATACCGGAATTGCGAATTAACTTTCAAGGTTTTTTTTCGTACCATGCCACAACCTGTGTGCACAGGCATGTTTGCGAACTTTTGCAAACGCAACGAATAGTGCTTGAAGCTGAATGGAGGGCATCTTGAGCATCTGTTTTGTCGAGAACGTCGTCGTGAATAATGTTTGCAACACTATATAACTTTAAAGTATCGCTATATAATGTAGAATAAATACATAAATAATAAATAATAAACGTTTCATAATTTCAATACTGTTTATTTTGCCGCATACTGTATTTATAAATAAATGCCCTATGATAACAGAAGTTACCAAAAAACGCTTTTGCATGCTGGAACTTATCAATTTTAAAGTATTTCTCACTACAATATGGTACCGCTGCGATTCGAGATAATTTATCGAGATTTTCCAGTTAATTGGTGTACCTTCACGTATCACTGGATACTTAATGTTAGTGTAAAAATTTATGGTCTGTACCTATGTACTTACAAGCACGTAACAACTCGACCGTAGCCTGTAAAAGAAATAAAAGAGGCAGGAGAACGTGTCCTCTCCAATTTGACAGTTAAAGGGACGCCGGAAGAATTGCGCCCGCCTCTGTGGAACGTTAGAAACTAGATATAGACGAGAGTAAATTGTCTGGGAAATGAACGGGTCATTTGATTCTGGGAATTGGATCAATGCGCAAGGTGAGCGATATTTTTCAAGTTCATCGTGTATGGCACGCAGCACGATTTTCCAACACGAACACCATCTGTCGACGCTAGTTACCTCTAGTGGACGTGCCGGACGCTTTCGCAGCACACAGCGAAAGGGCGAAAATGGTTAAGTGGCAAAAAGGTAGGAGAGATATCCTTGATGCTCTAGCAAACCGGCAATAACGGGAGACATACTTGGAAATCTAGTTTAGTCACCATCCCGAATTTTATCACCTCTTGCCGTAACTAGTGGAAATCACCTATTATAACCGAAAACTTCTAATTGTATTAAGAAAATCTTTATTACTGTGTAAACAATATACTTAAAATAAATGTTCTAATAGTGGGTACTTTTGACAGATTCTACGACTGGAATCAAATTGCTATCATTCTATGGGAATTATTTCATTAAATGTCCTAACTCAAGTGCGGTTAAATCTCAAATAAATACCAGGGATGATAGTAGAGAGCGAAGTGGCTCCACTTGGAGTGTTCTACTAATGTGGATCTTACTGGATTATTATATGGAGGAAATAGTAAGCGTAATGGAGTTCCTGTGTAAATTCCGCTGGAAATGTTACAAACTAATTGTGTGTAAGACCATATTTAACATTTATGTTTTCGAAAGATTTGTGGAAACATATTTTGTATTTGAGTATCAGATAATGTATTTGATTTTTAAATAGTAATTTCTCTAGACTTAATCCCGAACATATTGGAATGAAATATGAGCATCTGGAAATATCTGAAATATTTTAATCGCGAAAATACTTGTACTTGAAAGCGGTCAATGCGAACATACAATTTCCGAGAGTTGCTTTATTCATCAACACCACATCGCCTGATGTGATGACGTCATAATTAGATGGATTTGTGGTGCATGTAATTTGCGAAGATTAAAGCAACGATTTCTGGTGTTATGGCAGTGTTGACTTTTATGTTGAGAGGTTATGTTTACAGTTTATGACATTTACGCATCATTTACGTTTCTCTCGTTTTACGAAAAAAGGTATCTTTACGTATTCGTCTAGATTGCGACACCGTCGATTATAGAATCTTTTATCTTAATGAAAATACTACAAGTTTCGTCATCGGATACAGGTTTAAAATGTGTCGTTAAATATTTATATTATTGGCTGAATTGTGTTTTTAGATAGCTCAGATAGTTCATCTTAAACATCTCAAACACCATACATACCGTTCCTTAATATCATACTTTGTTTATCTGTTATCCGCGTGCAAAAGCGCACCCCATTATATATTCGAATTCATATTCCATATCTGCCGTTCGTCTAATAACCTGTAATAACCTTAAATTTTTCCGTTACGCCGATATAAACAAAAACAGCTGACTCTCCCCACTTCTCAATCCATCGCTAACATCGAACTCAAAGTTCGGTGGATGTGGTGTAACCATGGTGTAACACCATCGATTAACCGGTGGAGAAAGCAACCATTTATGATGGAACATCAGGAAACAACCGGTGAATAAAGCAACGGCTTGATGCCATCTGATGTACACCGGTGAATAAAGCAACTCTCGGTTTTTTTTCTGTTCAGTTATTTTTGTTTGGATGATACATACTGTAATTAGCAATTCGATTTTGTAGTGGTCAGGATGACTATATTGGTGGCAGCTCCTTGAGATACAAGTTCAATTTTTTCAGGAACGATTTGTGATAGTGGTAGCCCAAGCTGTTGGTATACCATCAACAGTGCATTACCTACTGTGACGTAATGCTAAAACAAAGCTATAAAATACAATTACATACACAAAAATTACCCAACAAGTGTTGTACTGCCAGAAATGTAAAAAATGTGTCGGATTACGCCTGCATTTTTAAATATTGCAATATCAAGTGCACTCAACTTTCTCCACAACCAGCCATTAATCTTTACGTGTAAATATTATGTAATATATAATCAGACGTTTTCAGATTTGGACTAGTATTATTATTATTAGAATACAGATTACTTCTACGAATTTCGCGCAATGCTAAAACACTTCTGGATGTCTGGGAAAACCGCCACAAAAATTCGAAATATTTTGCTAGAGGTTCATGGAGGTTCTATTCCATCAATTTCGACCACCAGCTTCTGACCACGCAGTGGATGCCCAAAAACCGCTACCAACGATGAAATGGTCGACAAGATTCATGATGTGGTGTTAGTCAATCGCCGATTGAAGCTGAAAGAGATAGTAGAGACAATACGCATCTCAGACGAACGGGTTGGCCGTATCCTACACGAAATTTTTTGCATGAAAAAACTTTCGGCGCGATGAGTATCGCGTTTGCTCACACCGGAGCAAAAACGAAATTGGGTGACTGTTTCGAAGGAGTGTCTGGCCAGAATTCAACGCAGTCCTAGACATTTCTTCATGACTTTCGTAACCGTGGATGAGACTTGAATCCACCACTACATACCGAGGACCAACGAACTGTCTAAGCGGTGGACTTTTCTGGTCGAATCAGCTCCGAAAAAGCAAAGACCGTTCCATCGTCTGTAAAGGTCATGGCGACCATCATTTGGGATTCCCAAGTTGTGATTCTCATTGACTATCTGCAGAAGGGAAGGACGATCACGGAGCAATACTAAAGCGATTTATTGACCCGATTTGATATAGTATTGAAGGAGAAACTGCCTCATTTGCAACGGAAAAAAGTGCTTTTCCACCATGACAATGCAGCGTCTCATTCATCCCGCATCGTGTCTAAATTGAATGAGTTGCGCTACGAATATTAATCCTCAATATTCACAGCGACCTTTTCCTATTCCTAAATCTGGAAAAATCGCTGGCAGGAAAGAGATTTGCCTCAAATGCGTAAGTCATCGCTACTAGAGATGATTATTTTGCAGACCTCGAAACATGCTACTTTTTGGACGGCTTGAAGACACTGGAGCATCGTGTATCGATTTTCGAGGAGACTACAAAAATAAAAATAAAAAAAATCACACCAATACCGTGTTTTTCTTGTTGATTCCGAAAGATATCTGTTGAATGTCAGCTTTTTTACATATGTATTGCTGTAGCTACGAACTAGCATAGCCTTGCGACAAGTTACAGTCTATGTTTGTGACTTCCGAAGATTTAATTTTCAATGCTTGCTTCCGCCTATAACCTGCACGATTTGCTGTATTATCTCTGAGAAAATATAACTTTTGCTTTATTCAATTATAAGGTAAAAGTATAGTTAAATGCAACTTTTCCTTAGATATCTGCCACCATTGTAACATATTATAGCATCTGTTTTATAACTGAAATTACTCATCCTGCCCTTTTCCTGTCTTTATTAAGTTGGCCGTTTCATCAGTTATACAGTTCATATTTTCGTACAGTTAGGCCGTTAGTGTTTTAATTGGAAAGCTCATAGATTCTAGATGTGAAGGTAGTTTTCAGCCCTAATTTTAAGTTAAGTCTAATTAAAAATCAAATAATAAAATTCAGGAAATATTTTGAACAACCGTTTTAAGTTTAAAACTTTGGTTTTTACTACCCACTTAAAATCAGTTTACTAAAAACTTAGTTTGTTATTCGGGGATGTAACTAACATACACGCTAGGAGATTATAAAACAGACATATTTCACAGAATACCGTAATGCTTAATACCTACATTTGTACAGCCATTGATATGTTGCTTTCGCCAAAGGATTTTATTCACCAACAGCCTAGAGGATTTGCTAAAAATTTTTAATCTGCTTTGACAGGTTAGAGGGCTCAGAAACAGGGATTTATATTCAAATGTTCTATCGTTCTATATAGGAATTATATAGGGAGTTTCTGCAATAGTATGTGTATTTTTGCAATGGGAAACGAAATATGGATAAATAAGCTCCTATTGCGATACAAGATTAAATTCGTTTGTACATAAACTAGCTATATTTGAGATGCTTCCATGATGGAGAACAGCTTTCATTGGATCATTGGAAAAAATATATTTTTTACTTTGTATAGAATATACTCTACACGGTATTTCACGACGACTGTTCATTCGAATTTAAGTTTATGTTTTAGTTCTATCAATGTAGAAAAAAATAAAATGTTATTTAAAATGGAACATCCTGCATTTTATATTTGTTATTAAGATATTACCACACGTAACTGATCTTACTTAGAAACAAAAAGTGGGAACTAAAAAGTCTGTAACTTTTGTTAAAACCGTCTCGTAATTTTATTTTGAACATCCAAATTTTATCTTCAGCAAAAAAATTCTTCGAATGAATCGATTTTCATTCCTCGTCATTTTGATGTGGGTATTTTGTGGCAATAAACATCTAAACTATCGCCGGCGATAGTTTAGCTTTACAATTTATTTATTTTACTTCCAATGTTTAAAACTTACCATACCAGGTTGATTTTGTTGGATTTAAATAAAAGTTAAATGCCAACTAAAGTGCGAAAAAGCAAGTACATAACTGGAATAGTATTGGAACTAAATTAAAAAAGAGTAACATAGACTATCACTTCATCACTCGTCACTCGTCATACGAGACAAATAACAATAAAACTTATGCAACCCCTAAATACCAAAAACAAAGGTACCGATAGCTTATTATAAGAGAGAAAAAGCTCCGTAAGTTATATTGCTTGTCTGGCTATCATGCAACTCTCGCGGTGTAGTTTTGTATGTGTAAACTGTGTTCCAATGACTTTGTGAGAGCATCATATTGTCTTTTATACATATAATGCCTCATTTTGCTCCCAACAGCAAATGGTGAGTCGATCCGAATTTCAATTATCTGCAAAAATGCCACCGTCCCTCCAGCGAATTGAAACCTGCTCCTATCGTTCCGCCAGAGCGGTGGTCAGCTGCCTAACCACTGCGGTTATCGAATGTAATAATGTCATCAGCAATATTAGTTCACTTGATGTTTAATCGTTTTTTGAGAAGATACCGAAAGATTTGACTTTCAGAGGGATTGACAATAGTTACAGAAAAAATAGAGATATGTAGTAGAGATTAAAACTCAGTACACGTCAGTTTCACAGCAAAATGTTTGGAAGGCACAGAAATTATTTTTAATTCCAGGCTCTCTTATTTGTATAATGGGCATTATTAGAAATAGGTTTTCGGCACCTTTACTCAACAATGCAGATAATTTTTGCTATCACAAATGTCTACAACTACTTCTTGGTGTTAACTAAAGATACATTCCTCCTACAGTCCTCAGTATAGACTTAACTTCTCTATTCATAGGGTACGTTTTATCCTCGAAGTTGAATCCAACTATAAACTGCCTTTTTTGATGTTTTAATTACATATTAGCAAGGGCAACTGTATTTTTTGAGATTTCTATTTTAGATTCTTTAGTTCAGATAGACTACCTAATTATCATTCAAATCACACTTTATCTTTTAAATTCATTAAAGAATAAATTAAAACACAACAATTAGGCCTAACACTAATAAATATACTTTTATTTCAAAACAAGCATAGCGCTTACAATTTCAATAACAACCGTAGTAATGCAACTGCAACGTTCAATTAGAACATCAACATGAACCTCTTAACTAAAAAATTTTTCATTATTTTAAAAGGTAATTTTTTTATCTGTGGTGGGTGCTAGTTGTTTGATTTCACTATCGCTTGTATGATTACCGCTGCAGTTCTTGTTTCGTAGTTAATATGTATACAATTGTCTTCAATGGCCTTGTGACGACGTTGATAATGGCGCGGTCTCCTAACAGCGAATGATAGATCGATTGGGATACTGTTCATCGAGAAAAATGTCACCGTCCTCTTGGAGAATTGAACATAGCCGTCACAAAACTTAAGAAAACGGTTGAAACAGCATCAGTAGCTTCAATCTATTACGCTACTAGACTGTTCCAAGAATTTACTTCGATGGTTGAGAACCGGTGTATTAGACAGCTAAGTCATTGAAATTTTCATTACAATCCACTAGTGCCAAAAACTGTATGTCGTTCTATTTCAGATGGCTTGCAGATACTCGGAGGGTCAGGCAATTGAAAATATTTTAGACATGTATCTAGAGTGCAGTTATTGGCATAATACCATAAATTTAAAATGAAAGATCACGGTCTCTACAATCTTGTAGTGAATTTAATCAATATTAAATAGTCATTCAATGTTGTAGTGAGTTTATTCACGTAACGTTTTCTATTTTATAATTAGATCATATTTTGGACTCATGTATCTCCTTGTGTATCCGGTACGGCGACGCTAACTAACTAAAGAAGTTCGATCGCAAAATTCATCCAACTGTACTCTCAAGTCGTTGCATATTTATAGGATGTGCGTATATGTAATACTTGCAAATGTATACGCGAACGTGTACGAATCTATGTATATGAGGGATTCCTATGCTGATGAATTATAGATTTGAACGCACAATTATTAGCAGTATTAATTATTTTTGGACGAAATTAGTTTGAGTCAAAGTGATTTATCGTACTTGGTAGGGTACAGATTAAGTATTAATTTCAGAAATAATTTTGTACATAATAATATATTGATGCAACGTGTTTGTTTCCTTTTTTATTTGGATTTATTTATTTAAAGATACCTAAATTTTGAAATATTTAATTTATATTATGTTTGATTATTTAAAAAGAAGAAGGATTACATCAGGTGGAAGCAAGCATCTGGTTTAACTTAATAAGGGTACTCATAAAGAGAAACAGTATTTCTTATTCTTTTTATGTCGCAAAATTTTAATAAAACTGGAAATAAGTTGCACAATATTTTTCTCTTTTCGTGACATGGAAGAAATTTATTTTTTGCGTTTCAATACACCCTTAATTAAAATGATTTTAAATTAAGTAAATTTTTCGGGAGTCTCTGTATATTTCACTTCCGTAACCGTCTACTTTGACATGATTAATAAATCATTACTGCGCTGAAACTGGATTAAACGGCGAATTTGTTCCATGCGGATTTTAATCAAAGCGTCGTAATTAAGAGCAGGCAAAAAGAGCAATCCACTAAAAAAAGAAGAAAAGAATTGTTTAGAGCTGCTATTCCTCAAGTGAATGCGGGCTCAGAAACGCTTAATTAAAAAAACGCTGAAGGTAGCTTATAAATGCCTATCTAGAATGCTTGAATCAATCCGCTAATTGTTTGAAAACGGAAGGCAACAATAGCGGTATATCTGTGCAATAAACAGAGAAAATGGATTGCAGGAAAATGTCGGAAGGATTTTAAAGGATTAGGTGAAATCATTTATTCTATAGAAATTATTTTTAATTATAATCAATTTGCTCAGTATATTTGATTAAAATTGCCTCTAGTGTAGGTATGTGTTTTGTTCTCCTCGTTTTTTCTATGTAATTGAAAAATGATGAGGTAGAAGACTATATAGTATGTATATATACCTATATATGCACTTGTGTAATGATACTAGTGTTACAAGCGACTGCAATACCTATGTATGCCTTTGAAATATTGTGTTTGGATCATTTCAATAGAGAATGGCACGTTACACAATTAGCCTAATGAACACGCATAGGATACATGGTACTAGGTCCCATGTTCAGTGAAGTAAGACATTTGAATATTATGCTTTGTATCATATCATGAATAGTTCTTTTTTGGTAGTTGTGATATATAGAGTTGCACGTTCCTTTCAGTTGTTTCGTATTGCTACCTTCCAATGCTAGAATTAATTAGCTATCTTCCAGAACAGGATGTGTATGAACTATTTTGTCATATGCCGACACGCTTCGTAGATCTTTATGATGTAGTGTATAATTCAATTGCTACCATAGGTTTTGTTTTTGTATATAGGATAAGGCGGAAGAACCAACACGCTCAACAACTATGTGGGAGAGTTGCAAATTAAGCGACGTAGTACAAATGAACCATAATGCATTTCGTATCGAAATACAATGCATACTCCTTCTTAACATAGCTTAACAAATACCCAGTATTTATGAATATCTGTTAAAAATAAGGTTATGTTTTTAAATAGCTTGTCACCACATCCTGAAAGACCTCGGGATTATTGTTGTCATAGCGGATCACTGGTCAAGTATTTACAATACATATACCGGCGTTGTAAAAACAATTTCTTTTCCGGTTTTTTTTTCTGTAACTCAAAGTACCATAGAATCTAGTGGATTAAGTTTGACTAAAATCCTAATACCCCAAAAGACGGTAAGCTCCATTGATTTTTTCATACGATACGATTTGGTTTAGTAAGAATACTGGTACCTGCTTAGTTTGAATGTCCTCCTCATGTATGTACCTATGTAAGCAGCCGATCCTGCAACTTTTTAGTACTAAATGACATTTCTTTGGATCTCGCTTCGTATAACGCCGATAGTGTAATAAAATTTGGCTTGCATCCTTCGTTCGAGTTTGTCAAGCAGGTAACATACAATTGTTTTTAGTATGGTGACTAATTCAAATCCGTAAAGTCTAGGTATTGATAATGCCTAAAAAGATGAAATATACTAACCAGTAAGTGCTCCTAACACCTAAGGCTGGAAGAAATTATTAACTGTAACATCAGTGCTTTATTCTGATTGAGAAGCGACTGAAATTGATGTTATGTGTGTCACAATCAATTAATGAAGCATTATATAATTCAACCAAATATATTCCATTGTAATTGAACGCAAATTTGCAATTTTACTTTATTAGTTTTTGAATTATATGCACATCAATCTATACTGGAATAAATATACAGACAATCTTTGCATGTATATCACATTTATATTGAAGCATTGTTATTGTGACGAGTAGTATGAGATCCCTCAAAAAAGACAAGATCGAAAAGTATTTGATCATAAAGTATATTTTAACAAATAACTGCAAAGATGACACACGTATTATTCCATAAACAATTAAGAATCCCTTAAAATGAGCTGTAACATGACACATGACCCCTTCACAGTATTAAAATATATTAATAGAAAAAAAGAATTCGTACAAATAACCACCTTTAGTGTTTTGAAGCATAATATTTTATATTGTTTATAAATAGCTTGTTTTTAACAAATACTATTCATTTGATAGTTACAACGAAAGGGAACGTAAATAAAGTATTGTTATCATTAATTTAAGTAAACTTTATAGGTAGTAGTTTATTATTTCACTTAGTTGTTCATTATATGTAAATATTGTTTGTATTGTTGTTTGAAAATGGGACCGTAGTTTAAATTCTCTTTAATATAAATTTGTTAAATATATGCTATTTCGCTCTGTAAACTATTTTTATTTACATTTCAAATGCTTCTATTTAGCTATTGTTGAAAGCAATAAGCATACATTTCCTGCAGAATTTGATCCTTTCTGAAAAAAAGTCAAAATTATTAGATGATTCGCTTAGATAATTTAAATAGCGTTTCCCTTATTTTAATAATTTTCAGTCACTTAAATGGATATCGACGGTTTCCTCGCTCTGAATATCTATTATGGAGGTTTCCGGATTTTTACCGCGTTATGGTAATGTAATATACAGTGTTTCGTGTTCGACGCATGAATAGGGCAAGAAGGTTGAAAACTTTTGAGACAAAATTTCGTCTTCTCAGTGTTCGTTTCAAAAAATGGAGTATGCACTGGACATTTGCAAAAAAGTCGGTTCTGTAAGGAATACGACAAAATATAATTTAAGACAAATGTTCAGAATGATTATTTATTTAAGTTTGTGAAATTGTAACGAAATCGAATAACTGTACGTTTTTATAACATAAGTTTACTCATGAAATACAAGAAACAGAATACAGAAGTTTTTTATAGGAACAATATTATAGATCTCATACCGTATACTAAAAAAAGTAATTAGGCTGTACAACTCACTGCAATGCACGTAGTTGTCACGTATAGTGAAAGGCAGAAGCGAGTTAAGGTGGATCTTTATTTGTTTCTCAGTAAGTGCACACGTTCACATAACTGGTATCGTTGAAACATGTTCCTGCTTAGTTGATACTGCACCATGCAGTTTGTCGTATTTGTTCTTTTTCTAGCGTTCCAATTAAAATTTTATTGCTGTTATTATATACAGTGTTATAATTGTTCTCTTCAATTATTTAATCTTGTACGCTGTTGTCAGTAATATTGAAAATGTTAATCATATTTTGCAATTTTTCTTCACAGAGATACTTTATTGGACATTTTTTATTCCTGACATATTCATGATTCTGAAGCACTACCAGAGAACTTAACAACAATTAAAAGTACTAAATAAATAATAACTAAGTATTACTTACTAGACCCGGTAGGTTGCGATACGGAGTCTCACTTTCGGGTCTGAATTTATACTCATGTAAAACTCATATCATTGCGTGTGTTGCTTTCTTCTGCTAAATAGAGTCAATAAAGAATATCTTTAACGAAAAAGAGCGAAAAGGGAAAAGATTGTTAGAGAAAAGAAGTTAATGTAAAGTTTCCGAATAGAGTATTGGTTCAACCTACAGTATCCTAACTAGTGCAAAAGTTTCTCTCTACCGGCGGTGTACGTAATATACCAAACAAGAAGAACAACTTTTATGAAAATGATGTAAATACAATGATAGGAATGGACTCAGCACGTGAACAACCCAAGTTGAAACTTTAAGGTTTGTCTGACTTTTGGTGAGACTCGAGAAATGTTAAAAGATCGAAATTTCCATAAATATATTATTTTCTCAGATGAATCGACTTTTACTAGTAATGGTATACTCTCCTCGCATAATTGTCGGTTTTAAAACCCCGATATTTAAAAAAACAAGTTAATTGAACTCTCTCTTATTGAGGAAAGGCTTAACCAGTATAATTATATAAATATTTTTAATCAGTTTGTGGACGAGTCATGGATTTTTACTTTTGCGGCAGAAGTACTGAAGAATCGTATTAAGGAAGCTATAAGTTCCATCTCCCTTGTGGGAATATAAGAACAGCATTCAGTGAATTTAGGATAAATATTGAGAAATCTGGGAGGAAAGGTGGCGAAATTAAACGAATATCAACTACAAATAAATTTAATATTAATATGTTGTTTCGTAGTTTTACATTTTATAAAAGTTATTCTATTTTGTTTATCACTCTGAAGAAATTGTCTTCATCGTCTCCTCTACGGAACATACACTTTGATGGTGGAAGAAATTACGTTTTTGAAAATTTCCAAGACATGTTTCTTTTTTTAAGTAAAATTATGGTACAGCTTAGTTTAAGCACAGCTAAATCCCAGAAGGTGAAATTTTGCCTCAAAATATTTTAGCATGCTTGCCCTACTCATGCTCAATTCAGGGACACACTTCTTCAGGAGCAAAAGAGAGATAGGGGATACCACAAGACCACAGTAATTCAACGTGTAAGCGTGTAAACTCTACTAGTTTTCGCCTCTGGAGAAGTTGACACGTCGAGCTACCACTACCTTCTTGTATCCTCTTGTATAATTCTATTATTACATGTAATATACAGGATGTCTCTCTAGTCCGTAGCATATCTCCCCCTGTAGATATTTTTTCTGAAAAATAATTACACGGAGGTTACTTGAATTGATATGGCACATGTTCTAAAATTACTTTCACTTATACAGGGTGTTCCACTGAAAACTAATAAAAATAGGTATATGAGAGTTTAATACGAATCGATGTAGAATTTCTTGCTGTATCAAGTGCTGCAATAAAAATTACCATGTGCCATATCAAAAAAAAGAATTTTTAATGTTTGAAGATTTCTGAATTGGTTGCTAATTTCTGCACACACTGTATAAATTTTGTTGTAACTTATGACAGTTCTCAGTATCTACGACCCTTTACTTTTCTTTGTAGAAGTTTGGTATCTTACGCTTCAAAGGGCTTTACAATATTTATTTTTCTTTAAGATGGTGCAATAGGAAAATATTACGGAAAATTGTAAATATCTTCGAAACAGTTGAATTTAGATATACGGAACCTTGATACAAAATATTTGCAAATAGTGCGTAGAATCGATTGCATTGAAAAAATATCCTGTATAAGTGAAAGTAATTTTGGAACATGTGCCATATCAATTCAAGTAAACTCCGTGTAATAATTGCATTTCAGAAAAAATATCTACAAGGGGAGATATGGTACTTGAACGCACTAGAGGGACGGCTTGTACATTGGAGATGAGCTCGGAAAGAAACACTTTATTATTTCATCGATTAACAGTCAGCCTAACCACTAATTCTATGTATAATACTTTTGTCTTTCTTTCCAACTGCGTTTGCTTTTAAACACTCTTCCCTAGTAACGTTCCTAGTTTTCATTTTCAAAACGTTATATCTCTACGACAAATGTTGTTTACAAATTTAACGGGTCGATGGCCGCAGTGGTTAGACGGCTGACTATCGTTGTGGGAGGACGATAGGTGTCGGGGTTCACTTTTCTGGAGGGACGGTGACATTTTTTCAGAGAGTTTAATCCCGGATCGACTTGCCATTCGCTGTTGGGAGCAAAGTGATTAACAGCGCGGCATCATAAAAGGCGATATGGTGCTGCCACAAAGCCATTGAACACAACTTACACACACAAACTACACCGCGAGTTGCAGTGATAGCCAGACAAGCGATACAGCTTACGTAGTCACTGCAACTAAGCACCCACCACACATAAAAAAAAATCAAACTGAAATACTAACGCTAGTCACACATTTCCAGCAAATTAACTTGACAAACTTTACTAAGTCAATTGAACGTGATTCATTTACCAGCAGCGTGGAAATCATTGTCAGGTAAATTACAAGAACTGCTTTTCGAAACTTCCTACTTTGTTAGCGACGTTATAGTATTATTTGAGTCGGAAATGTTATGGTTGTACTTATTCAAGAATTTTGTAGAGAAGCTAGAAGTAGATTTTATTATCTTTAAAATATTCTCTATGTAGTTAATAGTGGTAATTTATAGCATATTACTGATATCTCAAATTCGGCCTAACTTGTAAATAAATTTGCTCAATCGTTCTTTTATGGCCGCTTGTCGGGTAAAAGCTAAAAGAATCAAATAGAATTGTTAGTGTTACGGTAAATTAAGTAGGTTTGTATATATTCACGGCTATCTTCTATAACTGGTGTTGGAGAAAAACTCTCTGCGAAAGCCTCTTGGCAGCGTAGTATACGAAGATATTAACCGGAAGACCGTGGAAACTGTATTATGTGAGGCTTAATGTAGGTTGATGCCTCTTCTCACCGGAGGTTTAGCCTTCGTCGCTTTATACGGTGGTAGCGGCGGAAGCGAATAGGCACGCCATCTAGGGGAAGGAGAACAGAGAAAAAAGTTACGTGTAATGCGCGAATGCAAATCGGGATCCGCGCGAATAATAAGAGATCCATTAAATTTATGTCATCCGTTCGCGTAATTTAACGTTCCCTCCTAGCGGGATTATGCCTTTAGGACGTATATACCTTTTTTTTTCTCATCGTCGTAGCTGCTGTCGACGCAGCTTGAAGGTTTTATCGCGGCGTTTTCTTCGGCTACACTCTCTGGGAATTATGCGTAAAGATAGATTACGGTAATCACGTTCATTCCACATGTGCCTCGTATTACGCGTAGTGGCAATAGGGAAAATGTGACGTCCTATTAAATTGGGTAAAGATTTTCTACGGTGCTTGAGTAGCTTGTGTCCGGGAGAGCACTCGCGAAGAACGGTGTAAACAATCTTGTAATGTAACTTCATTTTGGCTACGTGAGCATGTACAAGCACAAAAGGTACTGAGGACAACATCATGCAGAACAGAACGGAAACCACACGTGCCTCCAAGATTTTAGACGATTTAGGAAAGCTCTTTGCTAAGCCACTTGAGTTGCTAAACAGGAAGTGTAGGTATAGAGGAACATTAATGCACGCCAGATAGTTAATATATGATTTTGGTGTATAATTGAGGTATCTTATTCTTATTTGGCAGACATAACTCCTCTATCATCTTCACTGTATTGAACTGTTTCGTGATATGCATCTTCCAAAGGGTCATAATCAGGGTTGTAAGGTTAATATGTATTGGTTGATGCGTTCCCTTTCCTGGAAAGTAGGACGATGAAAAGTCTATTAAACATCAGCTATCACGTACGAGAAGAGATTTATCACAGTGCTCAGATCTTTTTGCAATTCTTCCGAAACTAGTTTCATGATGAACACTTTTTTTCCTGTTACTTTAGGGAATAGTCGTTCACAGTAACCCGTTTGTGCTAGGAATTTCAGACACAATTGGCAGTTGATTCTAGATAATGTATTAGCTATTTAGAAACATATTTCATTTATATTTTCAATTCCACCAGTAGGATCTCTGCTTCTTTTGTTGCAGAAGCCTACCTGCAGTAGTGTATGAACGTTTTGATTGCAATATTCTCCGTTCACTGCCATCTGTGTATTCCTTCTATCGAGTTTGATAATCAACGAATTGGAGTATTTCCATCTTCGTTTTCCATTTTATGCCAGAATAATCTTCTGTGTTAGAAATATAAACACATATGCACCACAGAAATGGGCGACCGTAAAATTCTAAAGGCTCAACAACTTTTTAGCATGAACTGATGATGCTTATTTTTCGAGAGCTTCGCGATATGCAGGCTATTGTTACCATATAGCGGTCGTCAAACTTTAAAGTCGAATTTCATAAGAGTTTCATAAACATAGAATTAAAGTAATATTAGGAATTCGCCATAATTCTTTGAAAAAGTAAATGATTGATATCATGAATACTGACTTCATAAGAGAAATCGGATAGCCAACTTCAATAGCGAATCAATACACCATTTGTGTTGTATTAGAAAAATTACACACACATATATTTCGTCAACTACGATACATATTTATTTATCTTATATGATGCATCAAAGCTATGGTAGAAAAATACAAATACGGGAATACGCATAAATCTTTTAAATTAGCTTTACGGAATATTTGCCTAAGGCCTACACGATGAAAGCTAAACAAAAAGGGGATGTCGGATTAATATTTGCTCTACGTTATAATGTGAGCTCTTTTACAAAGAATTACATTTCCGCTGCTCCCCTCTAAATATATTTCATAAAATATTCCAGACATGTTACAGTTTATTTCCCCCGATGTGTTGAAATATTGCAGAAAATATTTAGGTGATGCACAGTTAATATTAAATTGATGTAGGTATCTCTTAGGCATAAATGCCCTCAGGGTATAAACTCGTTTGCAGCGACGACGATCATATAATTTGCACAGAATATATACAGGGTGCCCAGATTTCGTAGGGACAACATGGGTAACTTTTTTATTTGAAGGCATAGAGAGACGGTTAAATCGGCAAAAAGGTGTAGATTCAAAAGCTCACTAAGAATCCATTTTCAAATTTTACTTGTCATGCTTGATTTGTTTGATATTGAACAAAAACTGAAATCTCCTAATTTCTTTTATATGCCATAACTTTTTTGTTACTTAAGTTATTAAGCTGCGGTTTGAAGCAATTCAAATTGTAGTCTAAATACTTTTATTGACGCTTAATAAAACAAATTTCTTTTGCGCAAATTTTTAGTAAGCTCACCTAAACTCAAAATTTTAAATTGGAACCGTGCAATGTTTGTAGCTCTTTTAAAAGGAGATTCCTTTTTGAATACAATCATGTATCGCATGATATGGAGCTTTTGTCAAAATTTGGAAAATTAAGCTAATTATAATTACGGGCAGACATCACAACTTTTTGTATATCGCGTTATCTGTGAAAACAACAGGGTTAATGTAAACATGTATGTATATTGTGATGATAGATGTAATAAAATAAATCAAACAAATCTCAGGGTTTGTGCATCTTTGTTTGCGCTCATGACCCAAGTTGAGAAATAAAACACAGAAATTTCAAAATATCGAGAAAGCACAAAAATGATTTTTTTTAATGTGTGGTGGGTGCTTAGTTGCAGTGACTCCGTAAGCTGTATTACTTGTCTGGCTATCACTGCAACTCTTGCGGTGTAGTTTAGTGTGTGTAAGTTGCATTCATTCTATTTGATTCTTTTAGCTTTTACCCGACAAGCGGCCATAAAAGAACGATTGAGCAAATTTATTTACAAGTTCGGCCGAAATTGAGATATCAGTAATATGCTATAAATTACCACTATAAACTACATAGAGAATATTTTAAAGATAATAAAATCTACTTCTAGCTTCTCTACAAAATTCTTGAATAAGTACAACCATAACATTTCCGACTCAAATAATGCTATAACGTCGCTAACAAAGTAGGAAGTTTCGAAAAGCAGTTCTTGTAATTTACCTGACAATGATTTCCACGCTGCTGGTAAATGAATCACGTTCAATTGACTTAGTAAAGTTTGTCAAGTTAATTTGCTGGAAATGTGTGACTAGCGTTAGTATTTCAGTTTGATTTTTTTTTATGTGTGGTGGGTGCTTAGTTGCAGCGACTCCGTAAGCTGTATCGCTTGTCTGGCTATCACTGCAACTCTCGCGGTGTAGTTTGTGTGTGTAAGTTGTGTTCAATGGCTTTGTGGCTGCACCATATCGCCTTTTATGACGCCGCGCTGTTAATCACTTTGCTCCCAACAGCGAATGGCAAGTCGATCCGGAACTCTCTGAAAAAATGTCACCGTCCCTCCAAAGAATTGAACCGCGGCACCTATCGTCCTCTCACAACAATAGTCAGCCGCCTAACCACTGCGGCCATCGACCCGTTTAATATTATATATGTATGTATATTATACAAAGATATTCCTTAGAAATTCATATAATGTAAATGTTATTAAGGTAAGAAAAAATATATACAGCAGAAAAACTTCTGTACTTGATTTTAGTGTCGACGCATAGATGGTGCCGCATGTCAAATTTAACTTCTTATTTAATTAAAATATTGTGAAGTATCTCTTAAATTCTACCAAAGAAATATATTACAATGAAATATAAAATTCATTGAATTAATTTACCTTAATTTAGGTGTGTAAACGTTTGTGAAAATCTGGTTTCCCTCTTCGCTAGCAAACGCCCAAGCTCGAAACGATACCTTGGGAGTTGTTTCTTAATTAGGTTTTAATTTACGTTGTTAAATGTTGTAGCAGCTCGCACAATATTGTATTCAAATGTTGATGCTCAAATTTTGATTCTTATGTTTTAGGGTTTAGATTGTTGTGTAAATTTATCTGAGTGTGTGTCTGTAAGTGTGAGATTGTTAAAGAGAATTAATTAAATTAAGTATCTGTTTCCATACATGTCAATGATTTTTATAAATCCTGAACTGGCTGATGTTTGTCATTAGCTGGATATGTTTTCGGTCACATACAACTTACACCTCCTCTTGTACCTCTGGCAGGTGTTGAGCAAAATGTCTTAATATCGACTACTGCTTATGAGAATAATGCTTTTATATCAGTGATACCAAATTGCAAACATTACATTTTTCTACTCTTTGTCATAATTAAAATAGCTGAATTGAAATAATTCAACTACATTGTGTTAATATGTATTCCACTAATGGTCCTACATTAAAATAGAACTAGAATGAATTGTAATAGTACAGGTTAGATGGTCAAGTAAGTACGCGTTTATGAATAAACTAGAAATTAAGGTAAGCATGACATTTTCCTGATTTGAAGACGTAGTACTTATTTTTTATTTGGTCCCGGGCCTTTTTCGTCGGGGATAGGATGCAACACAAAGTGTCGTTTGCAGATCAGAGACTAGTAATAATGAGACAAGATCTACATGTAGTCGAAAGAGTGATTAAGATACTACTGCATAGCGATCTTGCAATCTCGAAAATGGTCGAAAAATATGATCTGTGGAGGATACTTAGAATTTTACAGAAATATTTAAGAATCTTATTAAATATCAAGACATTTTTGGATTCAATTCGTAGCACCTTCCGACACTCACACCTCTTCACTGTGAGAACTTTTTCTCCATTATTTGCTAATAAAGTTGTTGACGTTCTTCTGAATGAATGATCTGTATAGGCTTTGAAGTTGTCAAGATACAAATATTTTTTTTGCCGATAGGGTGATTATAACATCTCAATGATAACGCATGGAAAAAGATAAATTTGGATTTTTAGATCTAATGTTGATATTTTTTTTTTTGTAATTTGCAATAGTTATTTCCTTTAAAGCCTGTAATTGTAAATGTACGCGATATTCAATTTTTCAAATATGGTATTTTAACAATTTTTATTAGATGTATTTCCTTCACATCCATGAATTTTATTTTGCATAATTCCTGGCCGCGTCATGCTGCAGCAATTTCCATTATTATCATTACCTAAAATGTTCGATTTAGAAGGAATTACAACAAAATTTTAGAATAACTTCATATGTAAGAATATATCATCCGGAGCGTCTTCAAGAAATAAATTTATCTCTTCCCTTGAGTTTTCCATGAGTTTCTACGCCTATATCCATCATTTTTTCTTTTAAAAAACGTACGTAATTTGGTATACTTTGATATATCAATATTTTCATTTATAAGTAATGTGATAGTGAGCATGGAGTGTTCACACCACAAACTGGATTGAGCTTTAAATTTTTATATTCCTCAAAAAATACGCTAATAGCAGAGTCTCCGAAACAATGCTCGTATTGTTAACTTGACTCAATTCTTTGAACAATTTGTATGTTAACTCGTAGCGTTTCATCGATAGCTCCGGAAGCAACTCTAAACAAATCTCTTTTTCTATTTTCTATATTGTGAAATTTTGTTCATGTTTATAAACAATTAAATGTGTGTACCTACTGCCTAATAATGTTTCAGTAACTAATTAAATGCAGAAGTTGCTTACCGTTATCGTTTATCATAATTTCATTTCATTTTTGAGGATCTTATTGTCTGAGGAGTGGAAAAATTTTTATAAGCAATTGGAGAGTAAGATTTGCTAGTTTCAAACTCTATTGCAAGTCGTTGCCAAGCCCTCGGATGCAAGCTAGTCCTCGATTGATAGCTGTTACTTACCTTCCTTATTACTGAAGTAACTGTAGGAATGAATTAGTTAATTCATATCCTGTTTTGTTGATCTACAAGTGAAAAGATAGCTGGGATTAAAAAGATAAGTACTTGCAATCACGATTTTTGTTTATAAAAAGCCAATTGTACGATTTCAACAGATTTGTTATGCGAGAGCTTTCTCAAACATTGCCACACATAGGTTAGTAACTGGACATAAATTTCGCTAAAACTGGAACCAAACCTGGACACGCACTCACAAAGTATTTGAAAAAAATGCGAAACTGGCACCAAATTGCCGTAATTGAAATAAATATCTTTAATTCTTGATTGACTAACTAAGTGGACCGATATCTTCCAATGTAATTGATTTTGATTAAAAGTGGTTTCAATATAATTCCTCTGCTACTTCATCGTCACATCTACAGTTTTTAGTAGTTCTTTGTCTTAAACTAAATTTTTTGTAGCACTACTAGAGCATATCTAAAAGAAATGAAGGTTACTTACGTATGACAGCAAAATTACAAATTTATTTTTCGTTTTAGGACTTTAAGCAAGAAATCACACGGCTGATATTTCTAGACTGGAATTTTAAGAGACACGTTCTGAAAAATATAAAATCATGGTTACTGCTTTGCTGTGGTAAATTATACTGACAGTGACAGAGGATAAAGTAAACGTTACATTTAGTTTTAAAAATGTTATTTTAATTTTATTGTTACAGTTACCGTATTGCACTGAAAGTAATAAAATACGAGCGTAAACCAGCGACAGATTTACTGCTCCACAATTTAAAGAACAGGAAGGAAATACGTGAAAATGTAATACAAAAAGTGTTTAATTGTACGTGCGAGCATTTGTAATGTGCAGCAGGAGAAACAAAGAATTGTACCCACACGTCCGACATATGTAAATTTGTTAAACCGGTTGGAGAACAAAATTAAAAAGGAGGATTTTGTAATTTGTAAATTGAATAAATTGTGTGCAAACCTTCGGGATAGGAAGTATTCTAAACAATTTTCGACTGACAACATTTTAATTGTGTAACGTTTAATAGCTGCAAAATTCGTGTTAATTTGCAGCGCATTTGCTATTTCTAAACTCTAGACTGAGACAAATTATACAAGCTGTGTTAAACTAACCTATTACTAGACCTGTTATGAGGAAGACATTTCGAGAACGGTTCGGAAATACAACACAATTAAAAAAAGAAGGAGAGATAACTGACACATAAACCAGAAATCCATCAAGTAGATGGAATCAATCTATGCGTAATACCGATGGATTACTAGGCATCAGATAAGCATAATATCAGCAGGAAAGCATTGTGGGCACTAGTCCTTTGATTATACATAACTAGATTGACCAAGTGCATTGCGTATTACAATAACTACAAAATTTACCAAGAGATGCCGCATAAATAACAAAATTGCTCATTAATATATATTTCAGCTTAGCGTACAACCGATATACCTCATCCGCTATCTATTAACAAGTGCCCATAACTAACAGTACCTACCTAATATTGCAGAAAATGAATTTCATGCATGTTAAAAAATCACAATAGAAATACGAGAACCTCTGGCAAAATTATTACACATAACGGACGTTTGTATCATTCAAGGTTAAATCGGAATATTAGTTGCACGGGGATCTTAAGAAAAGATTAAAATCAATAATTAAATTTTTTGTTAAGATTTAACTAAGATTTAATTTTAATTATAATTTTAGTTGATTTAACTAGGGATGATGCAAACGGCCGTAAGTAATGTAAAATATGATTGCATTAATCTACTTTGTGTGCATTTCACAACTGCAAAGCGTTTGTTTTTATATTACGGTAATTCAATTTTTGATTGATTGCATATTTCTCGACAAAAAAATCACTGCAATAAAAAGCATGAAAATATTGCAGCAATAGAAAAAAAACCATTTATAGTAGCAAGTATTTTACAAGTATACATCTGAGAGTAGAGGAAATCGAAAAGTTTCTGGAATAAATATGAATATGTTATCCAAAAAATATCATTGTGATTTAATTAGGTTGCTTCTCAATTAGGTACACTCACGGAAAATAGTCTTAAGAAGGAGTGGGACTACGCGCATCGTGCTGTCTCTTCGACAGTTTTATCCTGGTGCTCTCTAAGAGGGATACGAATGAGACAGACGATGCGCGCGGCGTAGACTATTTACCGTGAGTGTACATATAAAGCTAATAAGAATTTAAAAGCATGTATTCAAACCAATATAAGTAACTAAGATATTAAAACTTGAACATGACAAAATTCTTCACAATTGCATAACTTTTTTGAGTTTCTTTCCTGCTACATCGCGTGGATACTCAGAAACAATTTTACATTGTTTAAATATCAAGTATGTAAAGCAATGATTTAATAGTAGCAGGCGATGAGAATTGCAATCTCTACTATCAATGACACAATGTAAGGGATCTTCATAGCTCCATGTGCAATGCGTTGCCTTAACCTCTTTTTTATGTTTAATGCGGTCAAAGCAGTCTTGATAAGTTTTAATCAAAATAGAAACAGCGTTATTAAGTAAATCTGTAGGTGTGAATAATGTAGGTACTATGTTTATAAGATGTAGCATATAATTTATGTAGAATTAGCAATTCTTCGGGATTTTTTAAGTGGAAGATTTATCCACAAAGGCGGTTTAGCACAGTTTGCACTTAGGGTCCTCTGTGCCAAATAGGTATTCTATATGTAATCTGTAACCGGCAAGGTGGACGGAATACAAATTCGTACGGTTTGTTATATTTATCAAAATATGCTTATTAATAAAATTGAATAGCTATGTGTCTATGTATGCAGAGAATATTTCGATGTTATGTACATACATACAGACATATATCCATAAGTTAATATAATTCAAAACAAAACACATCGTATATATAATATCTACAGCATAATTTGCCATTTTTCTAGTATATTTGCTTAATAAAAGGGGGCTAAATTATTTCTTTTATTTTTATCTTGAGTTATTTCTGTAGATTAATACTAACATTAATTTTGTTTTCTAACTAATGTATTTACTGTGCATGTTTTTTCTTTTTTCTTATTATAACTCATACCTGCAAATGAAAAGTAACAGAAAGTCTTAAATATCAATTCTAAAAATTATCGCAAAGCAATTTTCAAATAAAATACCAGGACATGGGAAATCGATATATTTTTATTTTGCCTGCAATTTTTCTGAGCAGGTGTTCGCCTAAAAAGCGACAAATAAAACACAGATACAGTTTGTGTATTAAGTAATGTCTTCCCTTGAAGAGCATATCATACTTTCTTCCGCTCACGCCAATTTGGTCATTTTCGTTCAGCCAAAATATTTTTAATACCCACATATACATCTCCGGGTGCATTTACGGAAACGACCGAACGGGCATGAGCGGAAGAAAGTTGGATAAGCGCTTCACAGGGGAAGACATTACTTAATACACAAGCTGTACATGTATTATCTCACTCTAAGAATTTATTACGTTTTTCTATCATAATTCTATCAATCGCAATAACGCCATCAAGTAAAAATATAAATACCTACATCAAGCTATTCAGTGAGATATCGGTTTGCCGCCTAACTAGACGAAAATGTTTTGATGTAAAGTACAAGTGGTGGGCTCCTGGTGGCCGCATCAAAAGTTCGACTTTAAAGCGCAACTCTTTTCTTATGGGAATGGTGAATCTGCACTAGTCGACTATCATAGTGTAAATACAGCCTTGGTCTACCACGGGGTACTATCTAACAGCAAAAAATGTATGTCGCGCTGAGCGGGCAACATTTAAAATTTGAATCAACTGAAAGAGAGGTTGTGCACTTTGAGGAAGATATGTGATTCTACAAACCAATAATGTTAAACCCAGATATATATTCATAGAATGATAATAGATAGACGTGGGCTTGAATTTTGATATTTGGTGTAAAGTTTTACAATTGTTTGTAGTCATTAATTTAGCGTCTTTTTAAACATACGACTATTCACAAAGTTCGTTTTCTTAGAAATATTAATGCGCTACATCATTTGATGTAACATACACTATCAACATTAAAATTCCCAAAATAACCAAAAGATATAATCATCGTTTAATATAGATGCAAATTATAGCGTCCCCTTAAACTAACCAGAAACCTCATAGAATGTTCCAGTCTGATAATGCCGCGTACCGAATAGATTCTGCGTTGCGAACTAATTTAGAAATTATTTCGCACCACCACCGTTTATAATTTTCTTGCGCTTCGTCGAAATAACGCCGCCATTCAATAATCTTCTTACGCAAAATTGCAAATATAGGCGATCTACGCAAAAATTTCCGGCAATTTCACACTGGCGGCATATATTTCGGTTTCATTTTGGCGAATGGAACGAAACCGAACGCGTAATGCTTAAATAACTGTTAGCAGTACCAGGATGGTAAATATTCGGAACAGGTCGTAACCCAGGCTTTTACATTTGGCAATATTCCACATAAATTTAACTCAATTACGAGGGTACAAGGGTTTAGCGACGGTAAAAACTGATGGATAATGCTTTCATAGGCCCCCAGGAGCTGCTTCATTAGCGAAATAATTGGATCGATGAATAAACATTTGTTGTATATATTTTTCTCTAACGCCCGGTTTACCTTGCCCTTTGCATATTTTTTGTTTATTACTGCAGCTGTTTTTAGTAACGTTAATTATAAATTGGAGTTTTATTTAATTTGAAAAGAGACGCAAAATAACGTAGTGTAGGGGTGGAATTACCAGAAGCAGGAAACCGTGCCTAAACCAACTTTTTTTCTGATGTGTTAACGAGAAACATATTTTTATAACAATGACCCTATATACCCTCAACAATTAAAAAATTAAAAATACGACAAAAATATTTAATTAAATTTATTTCTCTCTTCAAATTTTCAGAATACAATTTTAATAATCTCGGAGATTTTTTACCAAGAGCTTGCCTATAATTATATTATTCTAGGTATAATACGCACCACGATTTGGCTAAATTCAGCGCTTTATTTAATTTGTGCTTCTTGCAGCTCAGTGATTCTTCTACTGTGAAATATGTTTTGTAGAATTGTATGAAATATCTTCGATAACACTGGAATATTTTGATATGCGTCTATAATTATTTATGTAATGCTTCTTAGAAGATTATCTAGAGGTAAATCCAAAACGAATAATATAAAAGCATTCGAAATTTGTATAATGTTTCGACAGCCATTGCCGGTAAATTCTTCGAAAACAATTCTTCGAAAACAAATTTTCGAATACAATTCTTCGAAAACAATTCCTCGAAAGGTACAATTATTCGAATGAACAATTCTTCGAATTGGCGT
Source organism: Holotrichia oblita (assembly GCA_023690525.1). Lineage (NCBI taxonomy): Eukaryota > Metazoa > Arthropoda > Insecta > Coleoptera > Scarabaeidae > Holotrichia > Holotrichia oblita. The sequence continues at coordinate 65,524,217 of CM043021.1, read as the reverse complement.
CACAATGAAATGAAATAAGATTCTTGCGGGGTGTAATTTTTGTACGTTTTTATTTATTTTGTTGGTTACCCTAACATTTATACGGCTCACATACAAGTTTTGGCAATAATTTTGAGTAATATAGAATACTACAATAGATTTATATACAGTTTATACAATACATACAACAGCGGTAGTTATATGCAGGTATGTATATATATGTAAGTCATTCTATCTTACAAACTTAAACTAATGTTTGGTTTGGTAGGTAGTAAGGAAGAAGTCAAGAAATAGATAATACGAACAATTCAAAAATATTAGTCAAATCAATAACTAAAATTATGCGCTACACATCTAATGTGGTCTAAAATAGCATTTGCGTCAAAATTTTGGACAATCCTTGGGATTCTTTCTGTGCAGTCTTTATTTTTGTTTGGGCTTGACTGATGGGCACCTGCCTTGTACTGTTGTATTCTAAGTTCATTTAAGTTATGCTCTCTTCGGATACCTTCCAAAATGTTCCAAATGCTTGGATAAGTAGCTGAGATTTGCCTGCCCTGCTCCAATGCCACCCAAACTCTGCATGGTTATCGTATCGCTCCTTTATCCAGATACTTGGACGTGTCGATAAACTGCCTGACAAAAATGGAAAAAACATACCATAATGGTGGCTTCCAGGAAAGTAGTTGAGATTGCGTTAGCTGTGGCTCTCTTGAAATCAATCATAATTGTTGATGGGGCAGCGGTGGGGCAGAGATCCTTAATTTTTTCAGCATTCTACTATGGCTTCCTTCCGTTTTGTCGGGCAGCAGCACTCTTACCAGTAGGATGGATAGGTTGTCGATGAATAGGAAAATGTGTATGTGTATGTTGTATAATTGGGCAAATATTCAGGGAACGGTCTTGAAGGTCCCGTCCATGTACCAATGTTCGGACCTCTCGAGAGCATTGAGGAAACGCTGTGTTGCAAAAATTAGCATCCTGGATTCCCATTACAGATGTCCAGTGTCAAACTGGAGGAAGTTCTCTCCACTGTTCTGTTATACATCTCTGGTATAATGAGGTCCTGTCTTGTCTGAGGCAAGGCTGGCAAGCATTATGGTTATTCTTAAGATTTCTTATAGTTCTCTTGATGCTGCTTAGCTGCGGGAGCCGCCCAACCGAACCGTTGCTGATTGATTGTGACAGCGATGATACTAAGTATTGTGGTGTATCCTGTGTTGTTGTAGCCGACTCCTTCAGACGATCACCAGGTGGCTTTTAAGTTCATCCCCCTCGGTGATGGCTCGTGCCTGGCATTTTGTCGTTAGAAAGAAGTCACATTTCCTGTTTTAGAAAATATAGAAATAAATTATATGGGTTAAAGGCAGAAGGAATTAATAACAAGCATAATAGTAACTTATCAATAAATTTTATCCTCGACTTTCTTATCCTTCACAAAAAAAAATCTTGTAGCACTAATTTTCGGTTGCCGTTTTCACTGAGAACGTATTCCATTTTACGAAATTGTACTCTTCATTCTAAAAGTGGTGGGGCAATTATTATTAATATTATTATTATTTCAAGAATGCTCACTCATGCTTTCAGAAATAAGGGGTTCTAAGAGATATCGCAATGTAGAATGCCTAATAGTTGTAGTGCTTACAATCTTTGAAACACTGTTAGATATATTTTCACTTGGAGCAAAGTTAATAGATCCTGCATGTGCATAGGTGTGATGTTTCTCTTAACAACTAGTTTAAAGTTGATCTTTAAATATAACAATTTATTTAAGAGTAGTTATGTACATTTTATTTATAACCTGTTCCTCTTGTTTTCACTATAATTTCATTCTAACTTTTAGCCCTCTAAATCATCACAGTGTTGCTAATCCGTCAGTTTCTTTAGCCTTACATATATACGAAATCAACCAATTTCATCCATTATATTATAGAATCAATATCTATTTCGTAAGATTATTTACAGTATCAACGTTCGAATGAAAAATGGAAGAAAGAACTACATATAACGTAATACATTTCTATGATTTTCTTCTATACATCAAGTCGAGTCAACTCAAGTTGTTAAAACCGTGGAATCCAACAGCTTCGGCTCAGTGCGACCTTAGAGTAGATGTAGTGGTGATTGATGATAATCGAGAAAGCTCACAGAGTGGGAGGAAACGAGACCAGCGGCGGCTCTTTTCTCAAGGCAGGTCCGGACGAGCTCGATAAGAAACCCCTTGTCAAGCGATTTTTAAAATATGTAGTAACGTGCCGCGCGATGCGGCGAGAACGGAAACTCTGATACTTATTTATGGGGTCTTACCCTCAATATGTCAAAACGAAAGTCACAGATAAAATTAATGTGCTTCCTGTATGTGTATCTTGCTTCACGGTTTGTTTTGTGTGGCATCGCACATTTTTTCTAGAGTTAAAAGGAGGATATATGGCTCTATTTGATAGTCATTCGTTTACTTGGAGTTTGCAAGGCGGCCATCCATTTTACTTGTTTTAGGTAATCCATGTTAAGTAACACGTTGTTTATCTCCAAAAGAAGTGGATTCATCGTATGTGTCATCTACAACATATGTATTTAACGTATCTGGTGAGTGAACACTTCCCACCGATTCTCACGGAAACATAGTCTATTATTACAAGAATGTTAAATAAACCTAACTTACCGAATAACGCTACATTATGGTATTTTAGAAAAACTTTGAGATTTAGACCTATTTTACGAATATCTATCGTGTCTCAAATCGAAATTTTCATTTCATATGAAACATAGATACGTTTAATGTATCATTATGGTGTATCCTCATTTTATTGTTCTTAAAATTTACAATTCTTCATCTAGAAGTTTTTGAAAGAAATAATTTAGATGAAGTATTTAACAGTGTTGAAGTTCTGTATTCCACTCAAAAATTGATACATTAAAACAGGGACATGAGTTACGTACATTATTCGAATGAAAAGTACAATTACAAGATTTGCTTATTAGCGAGATTGAAAACTTTAAGATTTCAGTTTTATTACTCCCGCAAATTCAAGGGTAACTGAATCACCACACTTATCCCAGCTTTCTAGCATATTACACAACTACGACTGAACACAAATTAACCGAGTCTGAACATGAGAACTTTTCTTTAGCACTCAAGCATTTCAGTACAATTAGCTGAGGGCGAGAAAATTTATTAAAAATAGTCTATTAAATTAGAAGTTTTCGCGAAGCGAGCGCGTTAAATATTGGAGATTAACAAAGTTTCCACAGACACCAAAGTAGTTTATACAGTACTCACTTTTGTTGTCCTATCTTCAAAGCCAAATACCATGACAGTTGAATAAACTAAATTTGTAGATGAGATTCTCATGAATAATAATGGTAATATTCTTCGTAACAAAGCAAATAGAACGTCCTATCAGTTTATCAATGACTTTCTGATGAATTTCGAAGCATCCAAAAAACGATATTGTGTGTTCTGTTATATATGCATTCATTTCGAACTAAAGTTCGTGTTATTAAGCTGTGAATATTTGAAAATGTGTTCAGTGGATTATATAAACAGCATATGGTGTTGTTACATGATTTGAATTCAAATTAATACTAGTGCGGCTATCTGATTGAATATACATTAATGTATAGGCAAAGCATAATTGTTGATTGTGTTCGTGCATATAATTCCAAATGACTGTCCATAATAATAATTTTGTTTGTCGAACCTCGAAATCGGATATGACCGATTAAAGTAAAGTAAATTTTGTATGGCACATATTGTTTTAAAACAAATAAGAGAATGAAATGCTGACATATCTGCATTCGTGAAGTGTCATGCAAAATAAATAGAAAAAATAGGTTATTCTTGTGTATTACTCTCTCAGTCTACTATAAAGTATCATCAGAATCTAAATGCTCGGATTGCATCAATTTAAGAGGTTTCTTTGATAGAAAGCAGGGACATTGTAGCAAAAAAGTAAAATACTAATGAATCTAGCTAATATCAATATAATTAATGAGTGTCGTTTTCTCCAGAAGGTTACAATTCTGCATTTCCTGATATTAAACGCAAGACAATTTTCATTGCACCAGATACTTACCTATATGCCTGCACCTTCAGCTTTTCAGCGAACATTGTACTCGAGTATAATTTTAAATTATTAACAAATAAAAACTTTTCTGGGATATTATTATCATACCAAATTTGATCCACAAGATATACTTGAAATTGAAGAGAATATAGTAAGATATTTAGAAGGGCAGTTTAAGTTTGCGGGTAAAACAGTGTTTCTAGTGTTTAATATTGTTGTTTAACATTGGAACGTGCGGTGAGAAATTTCGTAATAATGGGTAGGTTCAGGCAGACCTTAAACTGGTTTTTTCAATTATTTCAATTATGCCTTTATACTAACATCTATTAGAATCTAACTTTTGTCCTTTGGTTTTTATCATATCTCTCAAGAGAGTGTTATTGTAACTCTAGGACGTTAATAAGACTATATTTATTTCTAATACAGAATTGTATAACAAAAGCATCAAGAAGTACAATGTTAACCCCATATTATTTGTTCATTTTGTGTACAATATCAAAGTTTACCTTTTGAAGATACGAATTCAAATGAACGTGGCGTCTAGTTCCGAAAGAACATTCAGACGCAGTCTCTACACTAACATATGCCCGTATTAACAATAAGATTCCCTCAATTAGACTCTACCGAAAATAGTACCATCAGTAGCGAGAACTTTAAGTCAAAATACAATTATACAGTGATATTGTATTTCGACGACTGGTGACATCTCCGAAGTTTACACAGTGTGGAGTATTAATGCCTTCTCATCTAGAAGGACGACAAGCCACAAAAGAAAGTTTATGCCGCGCAGGCATTCAGAACATGTAACAGTACGCTAACTTCGGTCAAAATCTTCATTAATCTTGTCATAATAAGTTAAAGCAACACACTGGTAACCCCACGGCGACATTACGAAGATTTCGTTTTTGGTGGGCTCTCTACGTCATAGCCCACCGGGTCCTCATTAACTACTGTATTAGCGTCTGAGGCGACGACCTCAAAATCTTACGAAATAGATGCTATGGTACCTGATGTACGACGTTTAGACGTATAAGGTTACATATAAGTTTTTGTCGCTTACGAAGACTTTGTAGTGTGCTAATGACAGCACTATTAAAACACTAATAGGTACTGACTGCTCTAGGATAATAACCATAAAAGGGTTTTAGAATAATTAACTGTATCTACCATAAATAATTTACTTATAAGCACTAATTTATTACATCAAGTTCTGTTTTAGTATGCCTCTTACTTTAATTAAAATTAGTTCTGAGATTCTGAAGCGTGAAGTTTGATATGAAGGAAACCTTTTTCTTATGAAAATGTGTTTGTCTCCTTATATTCAAACTTGCTTTCCTTTAAATAAAACTTTACATTTAACAAAAAGGATCTACTTTTTAACAATAGAAAATTAGTATGTTATAATAATGATATACTAAACGAAAAATCACTAATTAAAATAATCCACATGTTGTTCCTAAATAAAGCCTACATAAACATTTTTTCTCTATTCGTTTATCTCTTGTTTGTTGTTGTTTACTCACGTTAATTAATAAACATCTTCAGGCGAAAGATATATTTTATCTAGTGAAGAGCATTTTTGGTAGACATCTTGGGGAATACTGAAAGGCATAAAAAGAGAGACACTTTCTTGAACTACAGGAAACGCTGTAGAGGAATTAGGTAAGTGTGGACTATCACTGACCATACTTTCAGTTCGCTGGATATTAGTTTCGCTTCCGTTTGAATAGAAGAAATAGGATTGCGTCAATGTGTAACATATCATGTAACATATCTGTAACACATCAAATTTCATTCGATCACTCAGAGACAGTTGCAGCACCAATCGAACCATAGCAGCAATGTAAAGTAGTCTGCTTCTAGATTACCCGTGGGAATATAAGTAATGGTGGAGGTAACATTATCATACGGCTAACATGCTCTCCTGGAGTAGTATTTTCAACCTTGTATCACCTCGTGGTACAAATATTTTTGTTGGTGTTTATACTGTTTATACTTTCAATTCAAATTCAAATCAAAATCTCAATCCACGGTTTCAATATTTTGATAGAGCTAGTTTATATTAGTTCTATTAAAACTAACACTGCTTAAGCTGGTTTCTCTGGTCTTCTTTATTGATAGTCCAAATGGCAACTCATGAAACCTCTGATTAAGTCCTCTCTATCGATTTGGCATCATTCCAGGATATTTTTTCTTGTTTGAAGTAGTTAACTTGTAAGCTAATCGCCCACCTTTTTGTCTGTTATATTTTCATTCTATAGGAAAATTATATCTTCTTCTGTTTTGGCGTCCAAATTAGACATGGATTCAGTTGTAGTGTATTCCCAGAATCAGAACTCCAAAATAAGCGTCGGAACAGCGTGGCGAGTTTGGCATTGTCAACAGTACAGGTCTCGCTTATAAAAATATTATCTTCTGAAAGTGTTAAACCAGCCTCAGCCTTAAGGCTTATAATAGCATATAATACGAGAAGCATAGTGAGTCTGTACTATGAAAGGAAAAAGCAAGACAAAAAGTGTGTATTTTGAATTTTGAAAATAAATCTTTAGCACTATGCACCACTTTCTCTTCAACAACCTCAGACTAGCACTGCTAGTTCCCAGCGGAAACTTCTACAATGTTATAACGTGCTCCAAGGTGCTCTATGTTTTTATTATGGTAAAAGAAACGTTTACATAGTATACCTACAAAAAGTAAGGTGGCGTACACTAGACGACATGGCTGTGGGATTATGTGTTGTCTAGCCTCAGTAGAATGGCAGCTTTAAAAAAGATTGGAGTAACTACTATGTTTTATGAACCATTCCAAAATTTTAAAATTATATCTCTTTTTGAGTCGGTGTCAAAGATAAAATTTTATTTTCACATAAACGAAATTGATTCAAAATTCATTTGTTTGGATGTCGATCTCTGTGTTTAACAGAAGATGTTTTCAATAAACACAAAAGCTGTTTTAAAATTTAGGTACATTACGTTCACGTATATATGAAATATATTTTGAATAGGGCGTTTTATTGCAATATCAGCCGACGGCTATGTACAAAATACGAATATATCCAAGCCAGAAAGTTTTACGTCAGATTTTTAATTAAATTTTACGACCTTCTATATATATATATATATATATTCGCGAACCGTGGACAGGGATTTTATGTATTTACAATCGGGCAATAATTTCGTTTGGCCTTGCGGGGTCTTTTATTTTAAATCGACGGATACTGCAGCAATTTCCTTCACAATTCTAACCTAATTTGGTCCGGAGTCCTTTTTTACTGCGTTAGAAAACTGGGAATCGTGACCGGATTCAATCACACACACCCGCGACAAGGAAAAGTTTTAGAAATGTGAGCACCAGAGCATTAGGCCGAAGTCCTAACAAAAAAGGGAACGAATTTAGATTATGGAAGGTCGACATTGGTTTTTTGTTCCACAATTGTGCTAATCGTAAAGGTTATTAGAGGCGAAATGGGAAATGTTTAATTGAAAAATTCGTTGCCCAAATAAAATAAATGAATACAAATGGAGCTAATATTTCGACATCCTTTATTTTATCAAGAATTGAAAGCCGCAGAGGTTCGTATTCATTGTTGGCGTACCTTGAAAATAGAACTGCTATAGAAATAACTGGCGAATGAACTTACTGTTACGTATTATAATATTTAGTATTTGCAAATAAATTGGTAAATTAGCGTAATTTCTAAAGCACTCATTAGTTTTATAAACGTATAGGTAAGTCCGCTATATTTACTCAATACTGGCCAGTATAAATTTTCGTCTATTCTTGTTGCCTTTGGGCGAACTGTATGTTGCAACTGTGGTAACTGAAACAATTTTTAGAATTTGGTGACAGTAGCAACACATAGTTGTATATTCCTCTCATTCTCTACAAACCGCTTCCTTGTTCCGTATACATTAACAGTATCTTATACTCCATAAAATACAAATATTTTGAAAAGTTATTTAGAAATCTATTATTTCAAATAACTTCTAGCCTAGATGACATACATCTGTTTATTATCGGTAAGAGTATGCGCTGTACGGTATTCCTTCAAAACGATTCAAGGGAGTGATGAACCACTCGGGGAATTTTATGTAGCTGATCATTTACCTGAATTTAATTTCTCTGAATTAACATTAATTATCTCTGTTCCTACGCTAGCAGACAAGTAAGCATATATTAGGTAAACTAATATTAAAACACAGATTTATAAACATTCTATCGTTCACACCTACCTTTCTTTCAAGTTTATTGCCAGAATTACAGATATTTCAACTAAATACAAATTCGATTTTTTCCACAGTATGTTTTACTCAATCATCAAAAAATCAACTAAAAACTTTAAATTTAAGTTAAAATTTAAGAAATCGTTCCTGCAAATGGGTAATTGCTTTAAAGTTGTAGAAAGTTGGAAAAAACGGTGCTGATACACCCAATTCCCCTACATTTTCCAAATAGCTTGGACGTATGATTTTCATATACAGGTACATATACATAGGTATTTGAAACATGACAATATAAAATGTTAGAAAAATGGTAAGAAAGAAGCTGCAAGATTCTCGTTCCAAAATATTAGATAAAATAGTAAATTAATTGTTAAGATTCAAAGCATAGCAGTTTGTGAAGTTTTTGTAGCCTCTGAAACATGAGTAATAATTAAAGCAATACGGTTGATATTTACAAAGACACCTCATAGAGACACGACTGGCTTCTTCGACAACTATTAGAGCTAGGTCGAATGAATCTACAACATATACTATTGGTAGAATTCAAACGATATTGTTGCCACTACTGTACATCAAATTCACCTTAATGAAAATTTTGGTTAGCGCACTAAATAGAGATGGGTCGACTTTTCAGTGCATGCGTAAAAAATTTGTAAGGTTAAGTGAAGCAAACATTAAAGAAGGATTTTTTATTGGGTCACAGATTCGAAATATTCTGAAAGACAAACAAGGCAAATGTTAGGAATAACTTTCGCCTCGTGGTCACTAATTTCTTAGTGAATAAAAAAGGTGATAATTACTTTACTCTAATTAAAAATATGGTGGTATCCTATCGAAAAAAATGGTTGCAATATGTCGCTAAAGATCCATTTTTACACTCACAACTGGACTTTTTCTTGGCAACTGCATATATCCATCAGGATATATGAACAATCGAGAAGGGGTACTAGAAAGCTCCCATGCTTTCCTAGTACTAGCAAAAATGGCTTATTTACCGACTGTAAAAGTATCAATTTTATATTATTTTGTTAAAAATAAAATGAAACACTCGTTCTTCAAAACTGTAGCTAAGATTTTAATTTTGTAGTCACATCCAAATTCAACGCCCAGAAATTAGCAAAAAATGTACTTCACAAGCAAGACCCAGCAACTACAATTTCTTGTCGAGTGTAATTTAAAGATACAAAAGTTCTTTAATAGTAATACACTTATAAAGTAATCACTTTATATAAATTATCTTTTAAATTTAAAATAATTTTACAACATTTAGTATTAATATATCTATTTTTTGACCTTATGTAGTTATCTTTCAATTCCTGAAATATTTCCACATTCAATTACAAGTCAATAAAACAACAATTAGTTGAATAACAATTTAAAATAATAAATTGCTATTTAATTAATTGTTGTTTTATTGACCTACAAGAGGAAATATTTCAAGAATTGAAAGATAACTTTATTACAATAATATTTACTTCAGTGTCCAATTTCAAAATTGAATATTGGTCTATTAATATCAGCTATCTATTAATATAACAGCTTGTGGTTTGTATACGTCAAAATGTGTATACGCATTATACATATAATTAAATTACTACTAGAAGAGCCAATTATTTTAGTATTCGTCGTTATAAAATGTATTACTGGAGAAGCTTCTCGAATGCCGAGCAATATACAATAGCACAATAGCTATGCAATAATAATAACTTCCAGCATTGATAGATCTGGATTGTTTTCTTACCTAAAATGACTACTGGATATGCGTAAACTCGGAAGAAAGGAAATAGATTTTGTGAGTCAGAGAAACTACAAACATTTTAAACAGGTAGAGATGATATTAAATCAAAACAGAAGTTTCCTGAAACTATTGTATAGTTTGCTGCGGATCGTATTTTCACCTGCAAAGATATTCTCGGTCAGTTGTGTATTGCGTTATTACTATTTTTTATTACTATATTGTTGCTTTTGTGAATTCGAATACATGTTTAAATCAACGTAGCAACATGCAAACAAATATTTTGTTTCTAATAAAAGTATCAAAAACATCTAATATTTGGGGGGAGGCGCTAGGTTGTTATAAATAGCATTACATGATAAACACAACAACTGCTACATACTTAACTTACTCAGGATTCTTCACAATGTCAAGATACAGCTCTCAAGTCGTTATTCTCTTTCAATGAAAAAGCTTTCTCGTTATAAGGACACCCACGGCAGACAACCCGCAAGCAAATTAGCAGTGTTTCTTGTTCAAGTGTCAGCAGTAGCAAATAATAAGAACGCGTGCAGTGCCTACTTGTTTCTTTTATATACATGTGCTTGTATGCAATTGACACGAGTAGGATATGAGATGAAGAAACATTTCTTTTCCTGTTTTTCTATTTTTAGTTTTATATTTGTGTTTGTTTTTAGGTATTTTTTCGAGTTTTGCTAGTATGTATATAAGCGTATGTACAGATGGAATGCGAGAGTATCAGGCGAAGTATTTTTTTGAGAATCAATAGTAAATACGCCATAATATTTTCAGCAAGATTCAACCTCAGTTTATGAAGATATTCTGGGATACAAATACATGGCATAAAAGTAATATTTTCCAGAACTTAAATGAAGTACACCGAAAATGCGCAAAAAAAATTATTTAAACGGCTTTTTTCTATTATTCTAGTAATTACAGCAAACAATATTTTTTTCAAAAATATTTCCCTGAAACATCAATCTTTAATTTGTCACGACTTCGGATGGCTTCGGATACAATTTTTGTTTTTACACAATATTCCCTCCTGTTTGTCGAAATTAATTGAATGGTTATCGCTCCACTTGCTGAGCGCCTCCCTTGGGTAAACGAGGGAGTAATAACGTTCGATATGTACTCCTCAAATATGCCGTACAGTTATGATTGATTTTCCTGAATAATTTAGAATGAGGTTGTATTGGTATCGGTAAGGGTGGCCTAAATCTAGCTTTACACTTACGTCAAGAACAGAGGAAG
>CM043021.1:65465120-65512459 GCA_023690525.1 Holotrichia oblita | reverse complement strand
CCATGGACTTTATATTAAAAATTATATGTAAAATATCGGCCTCAGTTACTTGTGAAAACTCAAATAACTCCGGTAAATTAAGTCGAAAATTATCGTTATAATAAGCACTCAAGCCATTAGTCGATACACAACCCAAGGCAACACTAGCTGCACCAACGAAAAAACTGTTGATTTCATTAGCATCACTAAACTCAACAGGAATTTCATTTTGTTTAGATTTAGTAATGTTCATGGCTCTAAAGTCTTTCCAAATTAGTTTTGGATTACCCAATTTTATTCTCTCTATTTATATGTCGGGGAACTAATTCGCCATGCGGAAATAACAGATATCTAGATGACTCAACGTAAAAATTACGTTCTTTTTTATAACTATAGTTTCTATCATCTCTGTTTAGAACAGTCCTACCTTCATTGTATTTAGTACTAGCATAGTCATTTGTTGGATCCACTTTCATCAAACTCAGCCAGATAACTATATATAAGTATACATATGTATACTATACATATGTATGTATGAGCGGTATGAGCTAACGATTTATAAACATTTTTTGTTTTACTATAACATTCCATTTTTACAAAAATAAGTATTCAGCCATATTACACTTACCAATGTAATAATATACAACTATATAGATATATTATGTAATATAGTTTTTGTAATCTTTAATATAATACAAAATAGGTATATTATCCTAGGTATATAAATAATTACAGAAACCTTTAGAACAGTTTCGTTCCAGTTTTCAATACTTCATCTACTGCGCTCTAGATGGCAGAGTATCGAACTTTGTGCTTAGAATTTTCGATATCATTTTATAACTAATATTTTTTTTATTATAGGTCTCTCGAGCAAGCAATTTTTACACGTCTTCCTACTAACTAACTAAACACTGTATAAAATTTTTTTCCACGTTTTCTCGAAAAGTTAACGTAGCTTGAAGCCCTATATGTAAGACGTGTTTTCTGTGAATTACTTTTTTGTTACTCTTAATGATGTGTAAAAGTTCCCGGAAGTTGTGTTACTCTAATAAGCTTTATATAATAGGTATGTCGTTTAATAATGTGGTTTCCTTAGCAAAATGGATTTTTGTAATCTTTAAGGATTGTGCGATTATTATATCAGTTAATAATGCTCGTTTAGTTTTCGTTTTTATGTTTTTTAATGTAAAAAAAACGGTATTTTAAGATTTTGATGTTCTGTTCTGGCAATTGTAATAAAATTTAGCTATTAGTGTGCAGCGGTTGTCGAAATGAAATTCCCTAGTTTACTTACATGCATCATTCTGTATTAGGGTTTAGTATTGTTAACTCTTTGATTCTTACAATTATTTTAATTTATAAAGCATTTGCTTTCAATCACATAAGCGGTTACTGCCACTCTAAAAAGGCTCCACCTTTATCATTGTTCTAGTGTATATTCGACAGTCAAAAGTAGAATCACAAGTTGCAAGAACGATGAAGAGTTTAACTAATGGGTAAAATAAGCTACTGTGTGGTAAAATATACATTCTATTCGAATCTGATAGTGTTTTAAAAATAATATCAAAACGGGAAAAAATGAGATAATGCTCCTTTTAAATAACGAATATTTTCTCAGTGTATTTTCCGAACTATTGATGACATTGTATGTAATTGTTTTAATGTTTTTGATCCGGGTCCCACATATTGTAGTATTGATACTAAAGTAAAGTCTTTGGGTAAATCAAAATGCATAGATATTTTACTGTAATAATACACAATATTTAGTAGGAAGCGAGTGCTGCTCCTCTAATGCGCATTTGGTTCTAAGAGCATAATATAATACCTTCAATTGTAATAAATAATTATCAATCAATGTCTCTTCTTTGGTTATAACGTGGGAATTTGTCAAACTGAGTTAGAAATCAGCTACGATTCTAATAGTTCACTGTTTGTGAATCTATGGTGCGGTCAAATGTTATGGTCAGAGTCGTGTATGGATGTGTGGATTACTTACTACAATGATGATAAATGAGATAACCTAGTGAAGAGTAGCACCATCGTGCGAAAGTCAATGGGGTCCGCCAAACACCACACCACGACGGAGACACCTCGGCTAACGTGACGCGGTAATATACACACACACACAAGTACTTAATTCACAAGTACTTAATTAGCTGGCAGTATACTTCGGTACGTTACATTTACGTTTTTCGTTGTCTCTGTTAAATTGTTGATTTGTCGTGATTAAAGATTTAAGATAAAACTAGTGTTGCTGTCTTAATTAGGACATATATTTTTGTTCGGCGATAAGCTAGTTGATATAAAATTAATATTTTAAGCATAATAATAGTAATAGTATCTCAAAAAAGTAGCAAAAAACAGTTAATGGAAAAAAGATACGTTGTTGTTGTAGTAAATAACACAATCACTATTGAGTTATAAAAATATAGATGGTAACAGTCAAGGAGGCGAAAATAGTAACCGAGATGGTTTCAACGACTCATTTGAATGTACGAACAGTGATATTGAGATCTTCTAAAAATCGATGTAAGCAGAATAAAACGTATTTTAAAAGTTTAAATACCATAACTGCATTACAAACTAGACTACGACATCCTGAGGTGCAACTCACAAAGCTAAGGAAGGAGGACAGAAGTAAAACAAAAAATGACAAATTGAAAAATACGAAGGATGCCTTACATCCTAAAGACAACTTCAGTATATCTACGGCCATAACAAAACGAGGAAACAAAGTATTTGTTACATATGTAGGTGATAGTCATGTAGTCCAATTTAGAGAAACCTTAAAAAATATTCTATCTTCAGACTATAAGATAACCTGCATATGTAAACTAAACATTCGTACAGTAAATGTTCTTGAGGATGTTGTGGCTCTGACGGAGGACTTTAGGAAGATGGATTATTTAGTAGTGTTGTGCGGAAAAATTATGCTTTATTTATATTTATTTTTATTATTATAATTATGCTTATGTTGGACAGCATTAGAGCATCTCTTCCACATACCAATGTAATATTATTGTCCGTACCTTTTTGGAAGGATCGACGAGTGCTGAACGTGTTTATCCATGAAGAATACTGTGCTAATTATAATGTGTTCAGGTTGAATGAAGGTTTTCAATATCTGGATATGAAGGGAATTTTGAGAAGAGATTTCACTGGATATGGCCTGTATATAAATTACAGAGGTAAACAAAGAATAGTATCTACCAAAATGTACTCCAATAGGAAGGAAATCGAGCGAATAACGAAACATTTTTTAGAAACATAGATAACTTATCTGGTGATGAAGTGTAAAAGCAAATTAGGATAACACATCAAACTGTGCAGTGTTTAAATAATAAAATCGGTGAAATGGAGGTGCTTCTAGAAAATGAGAGTTGTGATATATTATGTGTTACTGGACATTGGGTTAGAGAAAACAGTGTTGAACACGTTAGCATATGTGACTTTGTTCTAAATAACTATTTTAGTAGAGATGCGGCGATGCATGAAGGTACAGAAACATTTATGAATCAAGCGATTGTTGATAGTGCCACTTTGAATGCACGGCAAGTAAGTTTATATGCTCATTATTTTAAAATTATTATCATTATAATTTTTAGAAGTATCAATGGGAATTTCTTTATATTTGTTGATAAAGATGAATTAATTGCTTGTACTTTTAATGAAATACAAAAATATAACTTGATTATTTGTGGAGACTTTAATATTAATTTTCTGTGTGGATCAAGAGAACTGGATTTGATGGATTCTAATAATCTTGGAATAACTATAACTGAGCCAACATGTAAGGAGAACTGTTCAGATAATATCTGTATTAGTAAATCTATGAATAAGGGGTTGTATTAATGTAAATGTATTAAAAGGACGCGATAAGAAAATCTGATAATAATATCCTAAAAAAGTGGCTCAATTTTCCGACAAACGTTTTCCAATATTTTACAGGTAAATACATAAAAATACTCGTAATGTAAACGATTTATCAACATACATTTCTAGCTTTGCACATACGATAGAAATTTACATAAGTTCGCAATTCTCGTTGATATTTCATTATGAGAAAACGTCTAACATATACCTTGGATAACACGATCTCACGGAAATTGTTGCGAGAAGTCGATGACAGTTTGTAAATGTTAATGCCAATCATTCGGTTATGGCAACCGGTACAGACAGATATGAGTCCTTCGGGATAGATCGATTTTCTGAACATTTATATGTGCATATCGTCTCAGCAGTCGCCGGTCTTTAGATCTTCTAGGTCGCATCAAACGTGATGTGGATGGAAAACTGGCTATTTTGCAGGAAAGTACCTATATCTACCAACTTAACACACGGAGTGTATTATAACTGGGGCTTACCTATACGATATCTGATAAGTTAGATATTGTGCGTATATTAGTGTAAAGGAAGGAATGAATTTTGATTTTTCTCTAGAGTTGTAGAATTAAAGCTAGGGCGGATTGAAAAGTTCTGATTCAATTCTTAATGTTGAATAGAAATATTTTTTGACGGATATTTTCAGCTGCATACATATGAGTATATTATTTTCTAATTTCATTAAATATCCTGAAATGGTAAAGTATGTGCACCACCTTAACTGGTCCTAATACTAAATATCTCCTTCAAGGATAACTCCTTAATTGATGTGGAATGAGGGACACGAACTGCGGATCAGATCACGTACTAAAGTAGAAATAAAAGTTAGTCAAAGAATCAACTGTAAAAGAAACACGAAAAAAAAAGGAATGAATTTAGAAGCATAGAAATGCTAGATTGATGCTAAAACATTTTGGGGACAGAATAGCAAACTTAGTGGTCATAACAAATAGCATAAATGAAGGTTGGAGAAAATGTAAACTTGTATAAAAAAAGATCGATTAACTCATCAAATAACCGACGAAGAGGAAACGAAATGTCAAATACACTCTCCGGAGATACGTCCATAAAAGGGGAAATAAAACGAATACAACATCGAAATCTCAAAACTAGAGACCAATGGAGATAAGATGAGATATTGAAATTAACTCACAACGACACATGGATAAATAAAATCCTAAATAGCTAGAATGAAGGACTAATTGTAAGTTACGAACCTCTCTTTATGCAAGAAACCATCACAGTACATTGTTTGCTCAGCAAAATTATAATCAGAAGTATTTTACAAAAAAAAACAGTTGTTCTAGTTTTTTCCAAATTTGCTTGATATTGTTACGGAATTTTGTAAAATAACTTTATAAATTAGTTGAGAAAAACGCGATCGACGACCTCTTACTTCAGCCAGTGACAAAATAAAACTTTGAAAATTGTTCCAGGTTATTTTGAATTCAAGTTTTAGTATTCACGTCTTGCACGTTTACAATATCAAGTCCTTCAGTTTTTGGATAGTTTTTAGGGTTGCTGCATACCGTCGAATACGATATCTTAACTAATCCAAGGCTTTTATGTCTGGATTAATGGCCGGCCAATCAAATCACTCATATTATTCTGATATTCCTTAGCAACTCTGGCTGTTTTTCTAGGCCTAGCGTGATTGTGCACAAAAAGGCCACTATATATTTCTCTACTTCTATTAGATTTCCTAGCAACGTTGCGTAAGCTGCTCTATTCTGAAAATTAGTGGGCACTTTTGCGTAAGATTGAAAGCAGTTCTTGTTTGCTCTACTGTATTCTATGTTATTCCAAAATCGATGTTCAGTTAAACATTGCGAATTGTTCTAAGTTTACTTTGGAAGTTTATGATAACTGCAACGTAACAATAACAATAATTTTTCATCATTGTGTACAAAAAACAACAACTAAGACAACAAATGTGAAAAAAAAATGTTAATAGTTCTACACGAGGAAAAAGGTATCAGTAAACCTAAAAAAATAATCTAATTGGCAGTAGCAAATTTTTGCACCAGAAGAAATACTTTAAGTTTCTTCGTGAAAATATTTAGACCCCTATAAGTGTTCCCATCCTCCAATAACACATTGTAAAGTTTACATCTTACATTCAGAAAGTCCCTAGGCAATACATCGAGATACTATGCTGATCCAGATGTAACATATGTGTCTTTCACGTATCATGCTGATGTCATATATCATTTTTGTGAAACAAGTCCGGACTTTTATAAACGTAAAAACCCACCTTCAAGATGTAAACATTAGTCAAAGTTAATATTTTATTTTTCTTAAATTCGGAATGACATAAATGTTGAAAATGTATACGAGTCTTACTTCAGACTGCGTGCTTTTTAAGAACAAACATTCTACCGGCATTACCCGAATTATCTCTGTTATATAATGTAGTTAGATAGATATTGTAAGGTTGGTATGTTAAAAATGTAAAGTTAAAAATAAAACTGTTAAAATATGGGCTAGAGTTAAAATATGTACCGGGTAAACTTTCACATGTACCAGACACTCTGTCAAGAGCATATATTAAAGATAAGGTGTATGATGATGAATCTATGTTACATATAGGTAGTTCATTCAATTAGTACATACCTAATTTAGTATAACTGAAAAGGATAGAAAGTTGTTACAAGAAGAGACTGTTAAAGATACAACGTTAAATAAAGTTATTGAATATTATTTTAAGGGTTGGCCTAGAGCCACTAGAAATTTAAGTAGTGATCTGAAAAAATTTCTAAATATAAGCAATGACTTACATGTAATAGATAAAATGATTGTTTATAACAATAGAATTATTGTACCCAAAACTATGAAGTCAAAAATACTTACTTCATGAGGGACATTTTGGTATAAACAAAACAATTGCAAAGTTAGAGAACTTTTTTATTGGATAGGGCAGTCTACAGACATAGAAAATTTCATAACAAATGTAAAGTTTGTGAGAAGTATGGGAGATCTGAAATACAAGAGCCATTGGTATATTATACTATACCTGAATTACCGTTCTGTAAATTGGCAGCTGATATATGTATGTACAATAGGTGGAAAGGATTATTTAGTTGTAAAAGATTATTTCTCTAAATAGTTGAAATAGTAATCTTGAATAATAAAACATCTGAAGAATTAATAAAACATTTCAAAATTATATTTAGTACTCATGGAATACCTAACACTATAGTAGCTGACAATATGTCTTTTGGGTCATGGGCGTTGAGAAGATTTGCAAAGGAATGGACTTTCGAAATTGTAAAGAGTTGTCCGCGATATCCGAAGTCAAATGGTATGGCTGAAAATGGATTGTAAATAGCCAAGAATATTATCAGGAAAAATTCAGATATAAGTTTAGGACTTATGTGACTATAGAAATACTCCTATATAACAGGACTAGGATTATCTCCAACAGAGATTTTAATGAATAGAAAATTGCGTACAAGAATACCAATAGTGAAACAATCTCTAGTACCGAAGGTTAATGATAATAGTAGATAGTATAAAAAAAAAAACACAAAACTACAAAATCTGTCTAAGATGTATCATGATCGAAAATGCAGAGAAAGAAGATTTTAAACCAGGTCAAAACATCACAATGAGAGATAATAAGGAGTGGAAACCTGCCGAAATTATCAGGAAGTGTGAAGAACCGCGATCGTATATAGCACGAGACTTAAATAATAGAATATTAAGAAGGCCTTCTTTAAATACCCCTAGTTTTAAGAATGTTGTAATGGAATATGCAAATACAATAAAAAGGGATCTGCAGGATAAAGAAACTTTTACAAATAGTCACGAGGGTGATAAGCAATTAAGATCACCAAATATATGTCAAGGAACAAAAACAGTTTCAAAGTTAACCGATGTATTAGAATAAGAATAAAGTAGGATGGGAGATGTTATATATGTAGTTAGATATATGTTGTAAGGTTGGTACTGCGTGAGTTAGTAACCTAATAAACATGTCAACTAGTACACTGTGTTTTATTAAAAACAATATAAATTAAGACATAACAATCTCATTGCATTATATTAAATCGCAAAAGCGAACAAAGTGTCAGTAAATTGTTTGCCACCACAATTTTGGAAATTTTCATTCCCTTTTTTTAAACAGACTTCACAATTGCACTCTTTAATGGTGATGTAAAAATGGTGTTGCTAAAATACAACTTTACTATGTAAAACTATTGGAAATTTATTTTTGTTTTACTTAGACATGTAACCACCTCAAGAAAATAAAAAAAATAATGCATTATTTGAGAGAACAAGGCTATACGAATAACTAATATAAATTTCTAATCTAGCAGCAGTAGTAAAAGGAACAAAACTCACATTGATGTATTAGCATTATCTTTATTCGGCGCCTTTGTTGTTGATAGCGGTTGTCATGGAATATTTCAATTTTACTTTTAGACTTGGCTTCTCCCTGTATTTGTGGTACCAAATCCTACATTGCTCTCGTTTTATTGCAGGCATTGTCAATTTTGAAATAATGTTGGCTTCTTCAATCAAAACTTTATTGTAACGTTTATTTAGTTCGAAGTGTAATTGACTGAACTGCTGGTAGTAGTTTTATCTCAGAATATATTTTATCATCTGGAAGATTTTCCCATTTACGTATACTACACTTTTGTTGCTAGTAAAAGTTTTCCTGAAGTTGATGATTTGTGAGCATAGAACTTTTTTTTGCTACTTTTATAGATTTGAGAATACTTTCTTGTATTGTACGCTTTTAATAAAAGGACGTATATTGCCTAGAAATGTCTTTATTGTGAGTTAATATATTTGCACATTTTGTACGTAAATGATTAACCTTACTCGTAATTGTACTTTAGAAATGATTACATCTTTAATTAATATTTATTACTCTGGCGTTTTTCCTAGACGAATGGTACGCATTTTATTTTTTTAAGAATTATCAGTATCCTATAGTTTAATCATTGCTGTATTAGAGTAGGCCTTTTATTCTCTCCTCCACGTCTTAGAGATAATACAGTTAAACCTCAGGTAGTTATTCAATCCATCATATTCTTGAAAATGTACTCGAACGAAATTCTTGTGAATGTTTTTTTTGTGTTTGCTAGAATGATTGTTAGCTCCAAAGGACTGGGACTAAGCCCTAAATTTTCTATTTGAAAAAAGTGACGGTATAGCAAACGTTTGGCATTATTATTTCGATGTTCAAAGAAGGTGTCAGTAAAATCTCATTTCTTTTGATCATTCTAGGAACTAGTCATCATAGAACTAAGCAAAAAAACTTGGGAACAGAATTCAGAATAACTAGAACAATCTGGGCCAACCTTCAAAAAACAAGAAAGACATGTAAGCAATACAAGTTTTAAATATTTCCATCATTGCTAATTCTAGTTTATTTCTACTTAGGCCACAAAAGCAATTTCATATTATGAAGTTTTCAAGAGATATTTTATATTGTTCCAATTGTACAGACTTCACATTCTGAGGTAACTATATGGTAGTGGATTTTAAAGACTTACTAAGTCACAACATTCCTGTATATTGCGATCTTGTTTGTGGAATATGTAAAATCGATTTAAAATACTTGTAAAATTACAAGATACTTGTGTTTCTTGTAATTTTAAAACACTTTTCTGCACATATCTCGCGTCGTCAGGTTAAGAACATTCGAACGACTTATGCGGAATGAAATCTTTTACTTCATCCATGGAGTTGTTCATACCAAGAGCTAACTTTTAATGTGATGATCCTCTTTATATGAGTGAAAGAAGGATGAAAATATGATTTCTATGTGTTAATAAGGTCAAAAAATACAATCCTATTCTGCTGGACAATTTTGTGTTGTATGCTATCGCTGTCTAACAGCAACTATCCACCACTGTTCTTTACCCTTGTCTAACTACTTGAAAATGCTATTGTCACCACGATCTTTTCAATTTCAATCAATTCAGCGAAGCCGTCATCCATACAACTGCGAGGTGAGGGGGACGAATCATGCGCATGTATGCTTACAGTTGAAGTCCGCCCCTTTTCCAGTAGACCAGAATGCAGTCCACAGGTTGCAAATAATATCCCGGTATACACGTCATATGCGAATAAAGCGCTTTCAATGTGAACCTTCGAAGGGAGTATTTTCAAAACATAGACTACATCAACAAATGTCTAGATAAGAAAATAAATATGTCCCCTTCCGTTTAAAGCGCTGTCCAATTGCAAGCTTGGAAACGACGCATATTCAACAACATTGTTTTCAAAGCTATCAGATATTTCTTCATTCTTTCGTAAAGTGAATTTACATATACATATATCAATATTGAGTTTCTGGTTGTTCTGGCTAAACCATTTATTTTATCATATATTGTATCTTATTCGTAAGATATGACGCTAACAATTTTTTCACAACCTCTCTAATTCCTAGAGGTTTTAATTTTTCTAGTAAGCTTCGATGGTTCACACTATTTCACGCTTTGGACAAACCTAAAAGCATTGCTACTACATTGCCCTTCTTTGATATTGGCTCAGTTATGGTGCCCAGTGCTACACAAATAGCTCTGATGGTTGATTTGCCTTTTCAGTACGCATTTTGCATAGGAGTAATGATGTTGCATGTAAATGCAAACTCTATAGGTAAGTCTAGTTAAAAGTGGTTTTTCCAACATCTTAGCAATAACTGGAATCAAAGCAATGGGCATACAAACCTCTATTTGATGTTTATTGCCGTTCTTATAGATGCACAGGAAGATACCTGAAGCAAGGGTTAAGTATTGAGTAGTGTAGAGATAGCTCTACATATACAAAATCATTAATTTATAATTGTTCACGTCTCCTCTTCTCCACGTCTCCTGGAGTAAGGGTTATCATTTTCACTAACATCTGCCTTTTCTTTTTTTCTTTTTATTATTATTTGTGATAACATCCTGGATATTAAAACCTGTCGAAATTTTTCTGCTGATTGTATTATTTACTGAATAACGAAATTAATCTTAGTTTCAACGGCAAATAATAATTAAACCTTAGTAATTTTACTTTCAATCCTTTCATCATATCGTAAAGATGCATTTGGGTTTTATAAACCTCATTAGATTACCTTTGTGACATTGATAGTATCTCTGAAAATTCATATACAAGTATATTAGTTTCAACGGCAAATAAAATTAAACCTTAGTTAATTTTACTATCATCCTCACGTAAAATGCATTTGTTTATAAACCTCATTAGATTACCTTTGTGACATTGATAGTATCTCTGAAAATTCATATACAAGTATATGAGTTTCAAAAAATTACGATCATGCTTGATGACAATGTTTCTTGATACTGATATTTCAAATATTAACCCCCTCAGTGACGATCTGATAAAACATTCTGTTTTATGCAGGTTTTGGAGAGATGGAGAAACCGAGGGCAAGATCTTCAGCCTAGGAAGCTCCCCGTCCATCTTCCAAGCCGAAATACTTATCATCCTAACCTGGGCAGAAGGCATTTTAAACCGCCTGCAGGTTAATAGAGGAGTGAAAATCATGTTTGACAGCCAGGCTACCCTAAGAGCACTACAAACTGTCAGGTTTAATTCCGAGGTAATATTAGACTGCCATATGATTCTTGTAAAACTGGCGGAACATCACTGTACTACGCTGAGATGGGTGCCAAGTTACTTTGGAATCAGAGGCAATGAAATGGCTGACAAGCTAGGAAGAGGTGTAAGCGAACGACCACTCGTAGGTCCAGAACCGACGTGTGGCCTGCGGCAGATCCGAACTCATTGCTAAATATTGCTCCTATTGGAATACACTTGCAGGCATGAGACACTGTAAAACTCTCGGCATTAGCCTGTATGAGAAAAGACTGCACAAGGCAGTCTTTATAAGCAGGGACTGGATGAGGTTACTCACAGTAGTCTTAACTGGTAGCTGCGCACTGCGTTGCATGGGCATAGTAAACTCTCTCCTGTGTAGAAACTATGGGAGTGCGGAGGAAACTCCAGTCCACCACCTTGCTGACTGCTCAACAGTGGACAGGGAAAGGCGGATATACTTTGGGGTCGATCGATTGGATGCCCTTGGAGTAAGTAAATTAACTCTTGACTAGGTTGTGCACTTCTTCTTCTTTCTCTAAAACGGCACGGGGGCACAATAAGTCTCTCTTATGGCCGAGCTTGCTTTTACGGTTGTACTACCCATGCAGTCGCAAAAAAAAATGGTTGAAGCCTGAATTTTTTTCAACATAGTTTAACATAGATGTGAAAAAGATATTATCGATGAGTGTGGCAGTTGCACTACATACTCTTGTTAGTTCTCTAATAGTTTGCTCTGAGTTTGCTTTAGTTCAAACAATAAGAGATTTTCTAAGTCATTAACACTCAGATAATTTGCATTTAAAATGTTTAAATTGAAATCGCCATATAGTGACATTGAATATAACCTTGCGATTGATTCAAAACATAACAAAACATCCTCAATTATAAAAAAATTCAAATCTCTTGATTGATTCCTGATGACAATTGCGAAAAGCAGAATTTAAATTAAGTAGCGCCTATACATGTTATATGTGCACTTTAAGCAATATACTCGATCAAATAAATGAAATCAAAATTCTAGATTAGGGAGGTATAGGATTCATTTAATAGAAATGCTGTGTGACAAACCAGTTGAAGTTAAAGGTGCACATTACTTCTAGTTTGTTTTAAATACATTTGCCTTTCATCTAGAAGATGTATAACAATATTTTACGGTCACAACGAGTTGACAATGTTCTCTGTTGCATTAAACAGTAACAATGTCATTTGTCTTACACAACTACATAATTCAAGCAAAGATTGTTATGTAAATATTAAACCTAATAAACAGGAAAACTTAGTATTAACTGGTGAACTATAAGGCGAAATTTATTTTTAATAGATAGAAATAAAAAATCGCGAAACATTATAATTAATATATACTATTTAGATTTTTATTAATAATTAATATCTGGTTTAAATCTTTATATAGCAAATTTTTCCTCCAGTATATCTTTCGACGTTCGCTGCAGGAGGCGCTTATACACAACGTTAATAGCGAGCGCCGTCTTATAGATGGCGTTTGTATCGGTCATATTGCGACGTTTCAGGAAATTTCAGCATTACATCGTGACGTCCGCCGTTCAGATCGACCAATCCTCGCCGTCGAGCGCCATATTTATTGACACCGTGCGTGTATACCTTCAATCGGCAGTCAGTGAACACGCGATATCCGCTTTTACCGGAAGCAGCGGCCCCTTAATCACCACCGTCGATCGTTCAGGTGTTTATATTCGACGCCAGAGGCGTACCTCAACCTAGGTTCGGCGATCGCGCTTGCCGAAACTGTGTCACTAGTGCCAGAATATAATAGTGGTGTTTTTCAGTTTTTGTATACCCGACTAGTTGGAACCTGTTCGAACACCCTCAAACGAGTATAGAGAAGTTGGGTAAGATGCCTGTCCGGAAACAAGGTAAATTTAGACAACATAGAGCGGTTAATATTAAATTAAAAACACAGCTTATGGAGATATCCGCATGCTGAAAGCGAGAACTAGAGAGAACTGTCAATAAAGTGTGCCTCGTGAGTTCGCACGTGTTACGATTATTGTGGAGGGGGTTAGACGTGTTTTGCCTTCGTTGTGTACGGTGTAACTAACCTCTAAAGTCGTCAGTCGGTATCGTGTGAGAATCGCCTGTTTTGCGGTGCTTGTAGTATTTTGTAAATGTAAATATTTTCGAACTGGATGACACCAGCTTAGTATACATATTGTATCTACGTAGAGTTAGTTATTTTTACATTATCGTCGGCACGTTAAAGATGAAAGTCTGAAATAAATTCAGTTATGTAAAAATAGATAGTCCGACAGTAGGGTGCTTTCCGCTGAAACTTGGAATACGGCCAAAAATTCCCTCCGGTGGTCGATATAATTCTAAAATGATGTTGAGAATGCAGAATTCGTATATCTATGCGGGGTATCCAGTACGATTTACGTTTGAATGAATGAGAATCGCGTATTTTTAGACATATTTCCAGATAAAATTGGTATGTTTGAGAATGTAAAATGCAAATCATTATAGTTTGATACGTTATTATAGATATTAGAAATATATATAAAATGACAGTTGCCATTGTTATTCAGTAATAAATTAGTTATAAATATGGGTATGTGGTAATATATTTTATCTAACCTAACAATTATTAATGTTTAGAGACAAACAGAGAATTTCTATTTATATTCTTAACTTTTTGGAACAAAGCACATTTCAGCCGGCAAATTGTTGTAAATTACGACAAAACCATGGCTATTCTGATGTTTGATTTATTGTAAATGAGAATACAAAAGACATGTAAAGTTTAGTTTTTAGTTTCATTAAATTCTAAGAAAAAGTTTATAAAATTATTTGCATTGAGTATAAAGAAAGTATGAAACAATTAATAGTATTACATGGGATATCTGAAATCTAGTAATGGAATATTTACAGAGATGAACTTAATAAAACAATAATTATTTTTTAATAACTATTTGATAAATAATTAGCGTGAAGTTGAATCTTTTTCGACAAACACTCTACATCGTTAGTCAGTTGTATATGATTAATTAGCTAAACGTGAATGATGTATCTATCTATTAACAGTATATAAAATTTAACAGAATTATACATATCGAAATTGTAAAAACCGTTACTGGACAAAAGAGTCATATACTGAGTTAAGAGTTTAAGACTATATAGGTACATATTATATTACTAATGGTACATTAAATACAAAAAAATATGAAGTTCAGTAACTAACAACTTCCATTCTTGTTGCACTATGTTCCAATAATCAATATCCCCAAATACCTGACCAACAAGATAAGCGGACCTCACGTTATTGACGTGCTCCTGTTTGCTGCAAGCTATGGTTTGATAGATAATTGAACAGTTCTAATTCGAAACAAAATAAAAGTTATTAACGCTGAAATGCTAAAAAATATTACGGGCATTTGAATATTAAGGAAAGAATGATAAGCAGTTTCGGGTTTAATTAAATAAATATCTTAATCGAGCGGATATAAAATTTAATATGAAAAAAACCGGAAGCTGTAAAACGTTTTTAACTGATTTATTATCACTTACGGCTCATTATTGCGTATTCTATACGACAAAAATTAAAAAAACGCTCCATTAAAATGTTACTGTCATTAAAACTTCTCTTATGGACTATGTATTATTGACTTGTACCATAAGATCAAAAATACATTTTTTGCATTTCTATCTCAAAAGTGACGTCCAGTATGATTTTTACATTAGCGTCCCAGAGGATAAAATGAAATGTCTAACATCTCAGTAAGTATCATTTCAGCAGTGGAAGATTCTGTAAATTCTATAAGTCAAGAGATCAAAAAGTTAAACCATGAACACTAAAAGTTAGAAAGAAATTTTATTGATGTGACACGGAATCTGGCTCCATCATCATCAAAAGAAGTCACGCTGATGAAGACCAACTCCGGATACAAAGTTTTTAGAGTGGGGATGAGTTAATTTGGCAGAAAGTCCAAATATTTTGCACCAGTGACAGTCTCTTCAAAGATGTAAAGATCTAATACTCTTCCGTCATCTGTACCGCACTATATGCTGACTTTTCGAGGGTTTCTTGTATAAAATTGTGTGAACAAATGACGATTTTCGGTTGCCCAATAACGACGATTTTGTCGGCTCACGCGGCCTTTAAAAAAATATTGCTTTACCAGAAAAAATAAATGTCTTTATAAAATTATCGTTGTGGTTGTATAATTGTTATATTTTTCTTACAAAATTCATTGTGTCGATAGCTCGCGAAGTAGGTGTATTTTACAGAGATGGAATTTCGATTTTCTCAGTACTTTATGCACAATAGATTGCAATAAACCAACGTAAGAAGCTATTTCTGTAATTGCGGTTTGAGGATTATCTTGCATTGTTAACAAAATATCATCTTATCTTTCTTATTTATTGAGGTTCGGCTAGATTTTTATATCCTGAACTAACTTTCCGAAACTAACTTTCCGAAACTTTGCTGCCCAACCCTGCTTACCACGCCTTGGCACAAGATTTTAATTTTTTACATTCAGTTAATTTTCTGATTTGTCACGCAACAACTATAAAGTAGTTACTATGTACTCAATAAGTCCAAGATTACACTGCTTTCGCTCAGCAAAAATATTAAACACCATGTCCTAACATGGAAATTATTATAATAATTTTACCAAAATAGAATTGTTTATAGCATCGACAGCGCCAATTAAAAAATAAAAACAAAAATGCCAATACTTGATACACGTTTGCAGATAAAGCAGATTCAGTATATTAAATTGTTTTCTTTTTTAATTTTTACGAGAATTTTTCTTAAAAAATTGTTTATCTAACCACCATCCATGTCGTATGTAAAAAAATCTGCTGTTCTCATTCTGCTATAAAAAGTGAGAGTTTAAGTAAAAAATACCTAACGATAATATATCTTTTTTTTGAGATACTCTGTATATTTCAGTCTCGCCCAAAAAATCTAAACTAAAAATAGAAATTGACCCCCAGAGTTCTTTTGAAGAAATCACGAATGCACTGTACATTATTAAACTATACTATACTGGCTGCTTGTAACTCTCTCGATTTATGGTGTCGATTAAATCGATAAAATACTTTAGATTTTCAATAAAAAAATAAGTGGATATCCAAGCAATTGGGAGTGGTGACCAATAGTCTTTATTGTAAGCACACATTTTTTTAGATACATACATGTGTGTTTAATTAGTTCTTTGCCCGCGGTTTCCTTCGCATAGGCTATAAGATTTGTACAGTTTTTTCAGTTTAATGAAATTTGTATTTTGTCTCGTCCATTGTTCATGTATAAATCAACACCATACAAAATATTATTTTTCATACAAACTTTGCTACCCCCTTTACTGTTTAACGGTTGGATTTAAAAAAAACGCCGAAAAACTTGTTTCGTTAGTTTTCTCAAAAAGCATCAACATATACCATGTTTCAAATAAACGTAACCATAAAAATTTTATCTTTAAATATTTTCATGCTTTTGTTTATACAATCTTCTTCCTTTCAGCCCGTTTAAAGTTGAATTTGAAATTTCATTACTTGTGTCAAAAATCATTAATCCAAAGTTGCAAGTAATTTCGAACATAAGAAGATATTTTTTTTTATACCAGCCCCTTAGTGGTTGAATTTGATTAAACGTCGGAAGACGAGTTTCATTAATTGCGTCAACGAGTATTAATAAATTTTTAAGATTTATTCACTTCCTTTTCACGCGGTTCAGGGTTGAACAATTTCCATCCCCTTTAATCCTCTTAGGGATCGAGTTTGAAGAAACGTTTTTCATTAATTGCGTCAAAATACATTAATATCAAATTTGAAGTAAATTTGATTATAAAAATGCTATTTCCATATTTCCGCCTACTTTCACCTCCTTAAGGGTGGAATTTAAAAAAAATTCTTCTTAAATGACGCTTACAATATAACCATCCCACACTAGATTTCTAATTTTTCTTGTACGATATGCTTGTAGTTTTGAAATTGATGCCTAAATAGAGTCGTATTGTGTTATGTATGTGTATGTTATATTAATTTTTAATTTGTTTCCCTAAAATATAAATATTTAATATTATATTTGTGCTTTTCATTTTGTAAAGAAGAAGATAAGAAAAGAAGAAATTGTCAGTAATTTTATTAGGTACACAGACAGTACAATTCATAAATATGTATATTGGATACTTGTAATATGAAGGTAGTACAATGTGACATCTATTCGTTCGTATCATGAACTGGGTACGATCTTTTATGTAAATATGTGCTCGTTATGTATTGCTATGGCATTCTACAAATTTTCTAAAAGTTACTTTTTAAATTACATGTTGGTATAAATTATTTAGACAACATTCGAAAACGTTTAATTTTGTTGATACTACATTTTTATGCATATTCGAATGTTACTTGTTTTCTGGGGTAATTGAACGTGCTTTGATCGTTGGCAACGAAATTTCAGTGGATAAATAAAATAAATAAATAAATTTCAGGTATATACTTACTCTTAACTAAGCGGAAAATTTGGTTTTTAGGAATGACAGATCTTCATAAGTAAAGTATTCGCTAAATCGTCGACGTTTCGGACACCACTTTATTTGTAATCAACAAATAAGTATTTTGTGCCTTCCTCAGAGCTACATAAATATGTATATTTGTATATTTGTGGTCTCGTTAATTCTTCACCATATTCAACGCTTAACGTTGTGTATTAAACATGCAGACATACCGCAATGTTATTATCAAACAACTTATCGTTAAGACAGTGTTTGCGTATTAATTTGTGCTCGTCTGAATTTTAATTTGTTTGCTCAAACATCTTTTATAAATTGTTAATGTCAAACTTAAAATAGATAAAAAATATTTATTTATTGATTACAAATAAAATGGTGCCTTCCAAAACTTCAGCAATTTATTTATACAGTAGGTAAGTAGTAAATTTTGTCTCTCATCCGGACGATTTCCAGTCCAGTTCAAATTGGATCCACGTGGGACAAGGTTATCCATAGCGATTTTCATAGGAAAGGATTAGGTTGGTAGAAAGTGTAGGTAATCGCATCGCCAACATTCCTCTAAAGCTAGTGCCTTATAGTGCAATAGACTTTCTAGAAATTTTGTTTAATGCCATACGAAGGCTGAAATCATTTCCGAGCGTCTCGAAGTGGGCCAGAAACGTGGTAAAAATCCGCTACTATCATTCAGTTACAGAACAATAAGTTTCCTGTCTAATATATCGAAGATAGCCGACGTCATTAATCCGGGCAGGCTTCGCGATGCTATCAGTGATGGTAAAGAAACTGAATGTCTCGGCATAAATCCAGATTGAAATAGTTCTATTTGTTTGATAAGAATTTCACGATAAAACCTATCCAATTAGATCCGGGGAGTAATAAAATTTCCTTCTAGAATTTGAGCTTTTTATACTTTACACCACTGATATTCTGTGCTCTCTTTATATTAAGCTGGCGATATGGGCTAACCATACTGCGCTCTTCACTTTTTCAAGCAATAATGATAATTTGCCAGACTAGATTCGCAGCTTGAAAGAAAAGAGTTACCTTGGGGGCCACATGTTGGTTACTGTGGTATCGCTTTGGGTATCAAGTTGGGCTTCAGACATATTTTTCCAAACCCTTTTCAAAGTTTCTGCGGACGAGGACTGTCTTGTTTCTATTGCTTTGTTCAAATTGAAATTAGTGGTAATATGAGGTAAGATTCATTGTTTAAGATAGTAGACCTTTTCGTAAGTTATTATTTTTTGAAAAATATGGAATAAGCATTTTTGACTAATACTGCTGACAGTATTGACGCGACTGTAAAAATTTGACAAAATAATCTCTGTTGAATAAACCTAATGATTTCTCTGAGCGCATTGAAAATCTCCATAATATGTAGCAAATTTAACTTTATACTATTTTAGATTAGTATCGATCGTAACGGTCGGCGGTACACGGAAACGAGACTATGTATAATTTCTGTTACGTTTCATAAATGCAAATTTAAAGAAAATCAATAATTGTAACTTATGTTCGTTTTATAAATTATATTCTGGTTGAACGGTATTTAAGAGATAATTGCTTTCGTTTTAATTGTTATAGCGGTTTTTCGCAATTTCTGGTTTGTATTGTGGCAAATATGTTTCCTGTAGAAAAGTTTAAAAAATGTTACTTTATTCTTGCGGTGCATGTAATGTAAATTTCAGGAGAAAATTACTTTGGACATAAAACAAAGCGCTATCGCTGATAGGAATTATTTTGCCGTTTTGTATTCAATGATGTTTTCCATTGTGTGGAGTATCGCGTTGTAATCGAATACTTTATCGGATTAATTGTCATTTACCTGTACTATCACGTGTAAACTCTACCCTTATATTTTAATTAGACAAAATAACACAATACACAGACAAACAGTCTTGTTTAACAAATAAAATCTTATAACGAAAAAGCAATAACAGAAAAAAACTATATTCTTATAAGAAGGTCTCGCATCTTCTACCCTCTCGTTCCAATGATAAGAACTTTCCCTCTCCACGTCCCGGTCGACTCCGAAGAATACCGAGTTTACAGTCGGCCAGGCTACCTTTTCCACGTCCTCGTGGAAACCCTACGTCAGGCAAATGGTTTCCTATAAAATGTACAAGAAGTTTTAGCTAAATGAAAACACTTAATGGCCTGTCGCTATAATTGTTGTTAGTATCCCTATTGCTTCATTGCTAAACTAAAAACTAAACTACTTAATTCTAATCAAACCTTATAGTGACCACAAATTGTCACTGTCTCAGTTGTTGATTCCTACCGTATACCTAGATCATCGTAGTCTAGTTATCGATTTCGTTAGTATCAGATTCCTCGTTGGACTCTGAACTAACCTCTACGTTAAAGGCCTTTAACTTATCAAGGGAAACGATTCCTTCGTATTGTCTCTGCGATCGAGACGATCCTTCAGTGTCCTTGACCACATAACGATCGTGGTCTAGGACCTTAGCAATCACGTAAGTATGGGCCACTATACGTTGGTAAGAGCTTCTTACTTTGGCCCTGATTGCTCGTAGTTTGGGTACGAACCAACACTTGATCACCTTCCTTATAATTGTGACCTGGACATCGGCGTGCATCAAACTTGGATTTCCGTTTTCCTTGTTTGATATCTATCATTTCTTTTGCCTGATTTCGTAGTGCTAGTAGGTCTCTTTCTTCAATCGCTTCCGTGGCGATTTCGTTAGAAAGAACCGACTCAGAAACGCCTCGAGGTTCATACCCAAATAACAATTCGTAAGGGGATTTCCCAGAGGACGAATTCTTCGTTGAATTCAGTCCCCAACGTACTCGAGAAACAGCCGTGTCCCATCTCTCCTCATCGTCCGTAGATGCAGAAAGAGATGCTAAAATCGTACGGTTGTATCGTTCAACCTGGCCGTTTGCTCTTGGAGTTGCAGTTGCATTTAGTACATGTTTAATATTCATGCTGCGGCAATAACCTTCGAATTTCTTACTTGTATAGCAGCTTCCCCTGTCTGAAATTATCCTTCGTGGTACACCAAAATTTTCGATTACATTGTCTAGAAACGTCAAAAGCGGTCCCGTCTTCGTTGACGGTACAGCTTTCATAAAGACAAATTTAGTAAAGGCGTCTACGATTACTATAAGGTACATATTTTTCCGTTTAGACTTTACAAATGGACCTAAATGATCCACATGTATCGTGTCGAAGGGTACTGCAACTTTTTCTATCGGGTGCATGTAGCCTGGCTTTCTTCCGCCGGGTTGTTTATTGTATAAACAGGGCAAACAACAAGATATGTATTTCTTGATGTATCTTCGCATTCCAGGGAACCAATACAGTCCTGAAATTGTTGCCATTGTTTTGTCCACAGACATGTGACCTCTACCATCATGGAAATGCAAAACTACTTGTCGTCTGGCCCCAGTAGGTACTACCCATTTTTTCCCATCGTCTGTTTTCCTGTAGAGCCTGTGATTTATTTCAATAAAATTTTTGTGTATCTCACGCTCTTCGTGATCCGTTGGCAACTGCTGCAGTACTTCTAAAAGAAATCTGCATCTTGCATCAGTTAATTGAGCATTTAAAATCCAATCTTCGTCGCTTATGTTGGTAACATTCACCAAAATTGCTTGATGTTGTAAAGGATTTCGGCTCAAAGCATCTGCGTGTGACATTTTATGTCCAGCTCGATATTCAACATCGAATTAATATTCTTGAATGGCCAACCACCATCTGCCTATCCTCGGCACTAGGTCCCTTTTTGTTAATGTAGTGCGTATTGCGTTACAATCTGTTACAACTTTGAACTGTATACCCATTAGATATATTCTGAAGGCTTTTAGGGTATATACCATTTCCAGTTCATACGAATGATATCTCTGTTCTTCCTTGGTGGTTTGTCGAGAGTAATACATTACTGGACGAATCATCCCATTCGTTTGGACCTGCAGCAATATACCTCCAATTCCTACTTTAGACGCGTCGGTGTGTACTTCTGTTTTCAGTTGAGGGTCATAAATAGCTAATAAGGGTCGTGATGTCAATTTTGCCTTGAGGGATTCGAACGCTATACGTTGGTTCTCACCCCAAACAAAACTTACATCCTTCTTCGTTAGATTTGTTAGCGGCCTAGCAATCGTGGCGAAGTTCTTTATATATTTTCTAAAATAACCGGCTAACCCAAGAAATTGCCGAACTGAGCGGACATCTGTTGGTTCGGGGAATCTATCTACAGACTCCGTTTTGCGTCTGCCTGGTTGCACACCTTCACTACTTATTTCATGGCCCAGATACTCTACCTTCTCCATGAAATATTGGCATTTCGATAGACGAAGCGTAAGGCCAGCATCTCTAAGAGACTGAAGCACCAATCTCAAATTAGCTAGACCAGTTTGGAAATCTGCTGATGGCAATAGAATATCATCCATATAAGCGAGAGCTTTTCCATAGCGAAGATTTCCTAATACTTTGTTTATGGTCCTTTGAAAAACGGCAGGGGCATTACATAAGCCAAAAGGAACACGTAAGTATTCAAAATGACCATCAGGCGTAATAAAAGCGGTCTTTGGTATTGACGATTCCTCCAACTGAATCTGGTGATAACCGCTTGCTAAATCCAGACTTGTAAAATATCGGCATCCCTTTAACTTTTCTAAGAAGTCGTCGACATGAGGGAGTGGAAATCTATCCTTAATTGTTTTTGCGTTGCTCGCCATTTTTCTTTTTTACGAGAAGAATGGGACTCGCATAAGGAGAGC
This sequence comes from Holotrichia oblita, assembly GCA_023690525.1. Classification (NCBI taxonomy): domain Eukaryota; kingdom Metazoa; phylum Arthropoda; class Insecta; order Coleoptera; family Scarabaeidae; genus Holotrichia; species Holotrichia oblita. Next base: position 65,489,798 of record CM043021.1, on the reverse strand, counting down.
TTGATTCCCGAATAATACCACTGTCGAGTAAATCGCTTACCATATCCCTAACAACTTTCCGTTCATTGTAAGAGAGACGGTAAGGTCGATACACCACCGGTGTATCATCGCTGACATGTATAGACATTTTTACCACACTTGTTTTACCCAGTTGACTATTATTTCGAGCAAAACAATCACTAAATTCATTAATCAGTGCAATTAATTCTTCTGTCTCAGTAGGCGTAAGGTTTTCGTTATGAATCAAATCGTCAATAGCAAAATCAGGCTTAGCCTGTTGTGTAGCTACTGTAAATACCGGTAAACGTAATCGCGGCGATTGGTCCTCAAAACAGGCTACACACCTAACTAGAATGTTGTTGTCACTTACCTCGAGATCTCGAGGAGATAAGTTCGTGATGGTTACATAACCATCTTGTCCTTTCGTCACACATTCGCCTACTATATATTCCATGCCAGGGATAGGTCGTAATCCTCCTCGAACGTAGATGTCACCAGTAAAACTTCCTCGAGATGATACTGCAACTAGCGCGGTCGTATTTGGAGCAATAACAGTAGACTTCTTGGCCCATAACGGAATTTTAGCTGGTGCAACATTTAAACTTCTGCCTATGTCCTGTTCCATGGACAATAACCTTACGTTTCCATCGGATATAACCATGATAACCTTGTCCTTATGCAAAAATGTTTGGCCAATCATCACAGGAATTTCTTGCGCCATATTTGGGACGATTAACGCTTCGACTTCTGCCTCTGCACAATCTACCTTCACGTGAACATTGGTTCTGCCGATAACTTTTATTGTAAACCCACCGTATCCTGTGATAGTAAGTCCACACGAGATATATTCAAGTTGCAATAACTGGGCAGTTTCTTCCTTAATGAGGACTGCACTGCAGCCTGAATCAACGTATGACCGCAAAGGTTTTCCGTTCACCCAGCAGTCGAAAAAATAACGTTCGTTGGTCGAAAACGTGTTATTTCCGACGACATTATTCGTAATGCGCCGTCGTCGGCAGTCTTTTACCAAGTGTCCCAGACGCTTGCATGATGTGCATTCGATTCGTGGTTTTGGACACTTATGCGAAAAATGTCCTATGTCTCTACAGTTGTAGCATCTCTGCAATTTGCTGTTAGATGGCTTATCTCGTTTTACTGGAGGTTCGTTCAGCCTTTCAGTCATTGGGCGACGATGCGGATTCATTTTTGACTGACATCTATCCAAGTTAAATGTGACAGTATTCTCCGGTTTGAGCGTTGAAAGATATTCCGCATATAGTGCGTCAGGAGTATCATACCTACCAGCTCTAGCACCTGCCTGGATGCTGGAATCCTTGATCCCATCTATTACGCTGGAGACGGCCTTTTTTCCACCAATGTCACAAGCATTGAGCAGTTCCATCTTTTCAAAGTAATAGTGTTCCCATATCTCTGTTGGCAATTTAAATCTATTTACTACTTTGCGTAATATTGTGGCAAAGTCCTGGTGTTCTGGGAATGATTTCAAAATCAGTTCTTTCCACTCCGTCCACGTAAACTGGTACGACGGTAGGTTGTCATACCAACGCCTTGCCAAACCTGCTAGACGAGATTGCATATAAAAGACGATTGTCGGCTCATCCCAATTATTTATAGCTGCTAATTGCACAATTTTCTCAATCCACTTTGCGGAGCTTAGGTTTGGATTCCCAGGAGTAAACTCAGCGATACACTCTGGTTTAGCGTATACTCTACGTTTTGCGGTCGATGTTTGTGCCTGGTGTTCTATAAGTTTTTCAACTAAAAGCTCTAGTCTACTGACTTTATCTGATCCTTCTGACAAGGGTGGCGTGTATGTCGACCTACTCCGCGACGATCTACTAAATGTACTCACTCTGTTCTCATGCAATTTGGACTTTTTTGAACATCGTTTTTTACTACGTTTGTAATTTCCGTCTGATGAGCTAGAGCTAGCCGTGGAACAGCTGGACGAGGTTCTTGAACGTCCCATTATTATGATATTTAATATAGGTATATAAATATATAAACAACGCGTTACAACTTTCCTTTAAAAAGTTAGTCCAATTCGTATTATATATATATATGTAAATAGAAAAGAAACACGAATAAGGTATTCCGTATTTATAAAAGAAAACTAATAGACACGTATTTATTAGCTAAATCACCATTCATTAGATGTTCGTATATTTGTTTTCCGAAAAGAATAAAAGTATCTACTTTAATCTTCAATGAAACATAAAACGTCTTTTCTTAATACAGTTAAAACGAACACCACCCTCCGGTTCTCACGACCTTCGATATCGTTAACCCAAACAAACGAGTCTATTTATTCGTTATTCGTCACACAACGTAATGTAAACAAATGTCCCCGATCGCACACTATTGTAGGCTCGTGCATATACGGTAGTTTTAATAAAAAAAAGAAATCAAAAAGAATACATACATATGGTGAGAGGGCTTCTTTTGTTCGTTTATTTTTCCTAAATTAGTAATATTTCTCCTTGCACAATAGTACTCATATACTCGTAATATACTTAGAGCGTGTTTCTTGTATTTCATCGAGAAGAGTTCCAACACAGGTAACTGCCGCACTTGGCACGAAAGGCGATCCCACCGCTGCTTTGTAAACTCTACCCTTATATTTTAATTAGACAAAATAACACAATACACAGACAAACAGTCTTGTTTAACAAATAAAATCTTATAACGAAAAAGCAATAACAGAAAAAAACTATATTCTTATAAGAAGGTCTCGCATCTTCTACCCTCTCGTTCCAATGATAAGAACTTTCCCTCTCCACGTCCCGGTCGACTCCGAAGAATACCGAGTTTACACACGCAATGTGAAGTAAAAGCGACCATTATTTGGACGCGAAGTCTTGTCGTTGTTATCATATAAAACGTTTTGTTCTAGAGCGTAACTCGCCATTAATATTTTCCATTGGCAAAGACGCTATGCAATGAGCTATTTTTAGAATACACGTATTTATGTATATTGGCTTCAAATATCTGTTCGATATTAAAATTTTCGAATTTATTTATTGAAACAAGCACTTAACCCCCATGAATGAGAAAAATATTTCAAATAATACAATTTTTGAACGTATAATTTTGAAATTAACACTTGCATTATATTATATTTATGCAGTAGTTTCAATGTTTAATGGGAAAATATTTTTATTCAATTTCACTATAACAGTTTGTTCATCTATCTTGAGATTTTGCAGATGAACTGACCTATTTCAAATTAATCGATACTCGTAATATCCCGACTATTGCACCAAAACTGAGCATTTAACATACTTTAACGAACTGGGTCATTTGGACAATGGTAAACGACAAGCAAATGAACGCTTTAGATAAGGATCCTGTTATAACTGCGCTAACAGAATAGGTCAGACTGAGTTGCATTACCGATATATTTGTGAATATGAATGTGGATGTTCATATAAAGTGACGTATTCTACGTACATGAAAGGTGTTCGCCGGACGTTTTGTGATTTGTATTGCATAATGTAATTCTATTTTGACTTCGTGTTAAACGCGTGGAGTAACATTGTCACTTATGCATATGTAACGTATAAATATACAACCGATATAACGTTACTGCATAAATATGAATAGAACATGGTGTGTATGTATAGATTACTCTGGATAACTTCTATACATTATATGTATAGGTATTCAATCCGTCTTTAGAGGGATTTTTATCTAGTTCTCTTACTTCTCGATGCTTTTGTCATTTCTTACTTTTTCTGTGTTTGTGAACTTGGCACCTCATTTCTGAAAAAAAAAATTTTTGATTGGAGTTTTCATTGCACCCCAAAGAGTTCTAGAGTTCTTGATCAAATTTAAAAAAAGTTCCGTAAAAATAAACATAGAAAACTGTAGTTGAAAATGCGGGGTGCCAAGTTCACAAAACGTAGTACGAAAAATCGCGATAACATTTAAAGTAATTGTCTGAGGTTTTCGAGCATTAAAAGCTATCGTTAGAACTCTTGAGGTGCTATCCAGCACTCCAAGGAAAAATTCAAAATTTCGAAATTTACGATTTTCCACCTATGAATTTCTGAAATATTAAAGGGAGAGTTTCGAGCCTGAAAAATTATCGCTAGAAATCTTGAGATGCTACCCAGAACAAACAAAAAACTAATCAAAATTTTGAAATTTATTTTTTTCCTGACCTTCTTTGAGGTACGAAAAATCGCGAGAACTTTTAAAGTATCAATGTGAGCCTTTTGCGCCTTAACAACTATAGGTAGAACTCTTGAGGTGCTACCGGGATCTCCAACAAAAAAAATCAAAATTCCGACATTTTTCGTTTTGCTGTAATTTTTTTGAGGTACGAAAAATCGCAAGAGCTTTTAAAGTATCAATGTGAGCCTTGAAAAATAAATCTAAAATGTCGTTTCCTTTCTTTAATGTAGGTATCATTTTTTACTTTGCTTGACAAATACAAACTACGTGTATTTATAGTACAATCAATTATTTTGACATTCGAGGATTACTAAGATTTAGAATGCATTAAGAAGTATTTTTCGGACTTTCGCCAGGAAAGCATTAATAACTCGAAAAACGTACAAGGGCCGCTCCGTGGGTAAGAGGCGCCTTTGGGAAAAAGTCTCAAACAGCGCCCTCTAATATTCTTCGAAGTAACATAAAATAAAAATATTATATCAATTCCAAAATTGTTGTTGATAGTATACATATAAAAAATAGAGAAACAATAAACTAGTAAACCAATTTATTAGGGTAGAAGCACCGGTTGTGGCTATCTTAAGGAATTTTTACACTTTGATTCGTCCTAAAGTTTACTCAATTAATACTAGAGCTAAACAATATTTTTTCGTAGCTCTTCGAACATTATTCTTTCATAATCTATTTTTAATGTTACATGGAGGTCCTCCTGATATGCAGAAAATAAATTTGTTATGTGAAAAGACTTTAATTTGCTTAGGTAAAGTAATACTTCATTATGTTGTAAAAATCTTTCCTTAACTGATGATATTGTTGTGTCTAAAACGGAGAAAAAGAGGCTCATGTGAACCTTCATATTTAAACATTCTTTTTTTAATCTTTGTCGAATTTGCGGAAAAATAGCGTCTACTTTTATACGGGTTGGGATTTCTCTTGCTGAAGTTATAATGTTTTCAAAACATTCATCTGTTCTACGATTTTCTAATTCTTTTGTAATTATTTCAAGATTTTCTATAACTGTATGAATACTAAATGTGGTATTTTGCATCATTTTACGGGCCATATTTATAAGACGCAATATATCATACCAAATCCTAATAGAACAAACAAATTTAAAGGAGCAAATTTTCTGCTTGAACTAGGATTTTTCGTACCTGAAAAAAATTAGAGCAAAACGAAAAATTTCTGAATTTTGGTTTTTTTGTTGGAGTTCCCGGTAGCACCTCAAGAGTTTTACCGATAGTTGTTAAGGCGCCAAAGGCTCACATTGGTACTTTAAAAGTTCTCGCGATTTTTCGTATCTCAAAGAAAGTCAGGACAAAAAAATAAATTTCGAAATTTTGATTAGTTTTTTGTTTGTTTTGGGTAGCATCTCAAGATATCTAGCGATAATTTTTCAGACTCGAAACTCTCCCTTTAATATTTCAGAAATTCTAACAGTTTTTCATAGGTGGAAAAATTTGGAAAATCGTGAATTTCGAAATTTTGAATTTTTTCTTGGAGTGCTGGATAGCACCTCAAGAGTTATAACGATAGTTTTTAATGCTCGAAAAGCTCAGACAATTACTTTAAATGTTATCGCGATTTTTTGTACTACGTTTTGTGAACTTGGTACCCCGCATCTTCAACTACCTACTGTTTTCTATGTTTATTTTTACGGAAGTTTTTTTAAATTTGATCAAGAACTCTAGAACTCTTTGGGGTGTAATGAGAACTGAAAAAAATGTTTTTTCAAAAATGAGGTGCCAAGTTCACGGACACACTTCTTCTGGGTCTACTTACGAAGCAAAATTCTAAGAAAAACAAATCAAGTTATAGATTTGAAGAAAAAAATTGAGATTTGTTTCCAGATTAAGAGATTGCTGTCGACGTGGAAAGCCTTTTCTTTTGTAATCGACGTTCTTGATGTTCTACAATTAGTCGTAAATTTTTCAAAAACTTTCACCTGGTTGTGGTGTAATCGTTTGTATTATTTCTGTACAAAATATCGGAATTTATTTTTGCAACGTTGAGAATCGAATAAAATATTGTCAAGGACCATGACAACAATGTGAAATGTCGTATGTAGCTGCAAGCTTATCCAGTATGCCAACGCTACTTTCTGTTAAATTGTACAATGTTACAATGTCAGGCTTTTGTTTGTTTTCAAAGGAGTCTTTTATGTTGGCATTGTGATGGAGCGTAGACCATGTCAGCATATTTTTACTTCACAAAATATGGTGTCATCATTATTTGTTTTTTGAAACCAAATATTCTTCATCACTATTATTACCTCCACTTTTTTGTATACTTGAACATTTATTGTACAGTATGAAGAACGATTTACTTCCAGCAAAAAAGGTTCGCGATGTTGCTGTTTGGTGGCAACCCATAATGTCGAAGTAGCCCCACGTTATGGTATACCTACTTTTTCAATCCTGAATAAGAACTGTCTAATAAGAACACATTTTTTGCACCAATTACGAAATAAAGCATATTTCTACATAACCAGAAGACGTTTTAATAGGAACCTATACATAGACATATTCATCGGTAACTTCAAAATTTTTAATCATCTTCAAAGATTTCATATGTTTACTGTTCTTTTTAAGATCCATTTTGTATCATGTGGAAGGTTTTTGGTTACCACACATACGCTTCTTATAACCCGTATTGTAGATACCGTAAACCCGTTTTAAACCTGAGATGCGCATCGTCGTCCTTCTTGTGAGTACGTTTTGCATTAGATGGGACTGCCTCTGTATCATTTAGATTAGAACTTTTGATCAAACTCTCCTCCCTCTTTGGACATTTCGTTTTTATTTCAGTTTTCAACACTATTCGGCTTCATTGGTAAAAATCGTTTCTGACTTACGAGAAAGCGTACTTGCTAATTCATTTGATATCACCTTTTGAGACTGGTTGATGCATTTGTTTCTTCAGGACGTGAAGTTGGGGCACATCCGTTGGTCGGGTTGTACTGGATTTTTTTACCTCTCATCTGTTTGAAGGTGAAGCCTTTTGTGAACGAGATTCTTTGAGGACCTTCAATACGCTACCATTCAACAATCTGTCTGACATAAGACGAAATTTAGATAACAGGGCATCTGGCCAAAATAGTGATAAACTAGTAGTTCCAAAGGTGATCTTAAATTTGCTTTGTCACATCTTGAACTTTCTACCAAAAGTTTCTGTGTCGAAATAACTCGCAATATCGAAGTAGTCCCGATTTACGGCACTCTTTCATTCCTATATAAGAATTTCTTAATAACAATATGCTACAACCGCCTACAACATGATTCTTAATTTATATACATATTTCTGAGATAATAAGGGATATATATTGACTATTACTTAATTTTAAAATTACATAGTTTCAGGAAGTAGAACTTATTTTTGAAAAAAAATGTAGAACAAGGCAACGAATATTTCTTTATTCTTCTAATTTGTCTCTACTAATAATTTTCCTAGTTTAAAGATATGCAATGATTCAGAAAAGTCGTATTATACCAATAAAAATGTCCAACTTTTTGAGGTACAAAGACAGTCAAAATGCTATAGCTTATGAGAATATCTATATGAAAAAGCACGACGTATATATTTTATGTTTTAGTGCAATTTAGTTAAGTTTCAAGCTTGTTAGAAAGATAGGAATCCTGAAAAGTTGTCCAATAACATATTAGAATATCAGATAGTTCCTGTTTAGTCTCCGGTCAATATAGGTAATAAACATAATAAGTAACACTTGCTAGCTTGTTGCACGTCTTAGTTTATCCAACAAACATCGTCGTCCAGAGGAAACTATATAGATACTTGGAATTCACATCTATGAATTTTTTCAAGGGTGTTGCCAGTGAATCCGAAGAGAATGTACCATTTTTACTGCATTTATAAATAATCGTGTAAATCAAGTAATTAAAAAAATACAATATTTGATTATTACGTAAAGTTTTAATATAGAATATTTGTTTCCAAATAAATTTAAATAAGGAATTTATTAATTGTTTTATATATGATATTCTATTACATAATTGTAACCTGAATCAACTTAAGTTAAATAAGATAAGATTATTAGTGATAGACCAATAAAGTAAGTAAAATCTTTTCATATTTGAACAATACTTTCTTGCTCTATAGTCATTTTTCTAGCCGAAGTATTTTGTTGCTTTCTAATTATGTATGCAATTGGGGCTAATATTTATTGGCGACGTGCTGGATGAATTAACGCGCTATTTATTGGGATTCCTTTATTTCCACTGCTGTCCAAAAATACTTTTTATTTGTCACAAATTTATATGCATAAAATTAAAATGGCGTTCATTATGTGAATACCTAAAAATATGTAAGTTGTATGGATACCGGCTAACTGATAAGGGCCAAAACGGTTTCCCAGAGATTATTGGAAAGGTAAGCATTGTCTTTTTTGACCACCACATTTCGGAGCATTTAAACATTTGCTGACAAAAAAAGTGGTCCAAATAAAATCTAAATGAGATTCCATATTCAAATAAAATCTGTATTAAATGAAGGAATGAATAGTAACTTCATAGCGTACGAATAAACAACAAACTGCTACTAAATCTCTGTATTTCAGCGGATAGTTTTATATAACTCTTCAATTAGTAGTAAGCTAGTAAGTAATTATACTTAATTGAATTGTGTACGTACAATTTGTGTAAGTGAAAATTAGTATTAGGGATTCTGGCTTCTGCAGCAGATTCATACGGTCCGTATCCAGATAGTTGGAGGACTCTTTCCAACGGACACGTTCCAATAGACTCATCCTACCAAACCCGCCCTTTCGAACATGTAACGCATGACCCATTAAGCAGTGCTAACAACACCATTCACACTTGACTGATACGGATCTTTGAGTTTAAATCCCGTTTTCCCGCTCAGTGTTATGTTATGATTTATGATTAGGCGACAACCATGACTTAAAGGGGTTAGTAGAAAAGTTACGGATTCGCTTCCAGTCGTTCCAGATCGATACATCTCTAGTTGACATAGGTTAGAATCATTTTTAGGGAAAGCAGTAGACGTATTTGCATTAAAATTTCGGGCATTAAACGCAACTTATAACGTGATTTTATTTTGTTGGAATAATGCTCAAATTAGAGATTCCAGTATTGCCTTATTGCATTAGAAAGAGAAATATAGCAGTATTAACCCCACAACGAAACATAAGGAAAGGGAAATTTAACAATCAAGTGAACGACAAAAGAATCTTACCTATCATTACGAAAATGGTTTCGGTAGTATAAAGGATCATTATGTCAAGGGAATGCCTGCTTAACCAGATAAAGGTCGGAAAGGATGTCCAACAACTGCGAAGCTCATTAATAATCCGATGTCTCTTTTTTACCTAAAACTTACCAAATCTAAAGTAAGTTTCCGCTTCCTCTCAACCCAGTTTCCGTTTTTGTTGCTCTATAAATTCAATAAGTAACATTTCAGTTCGAATAAAATATTTTGTACAATTTAGATCAATTTTACGTTTCTAAGTGTTTGAATATTTATAGTTTTTCGATGCTTTCGTAAATAAAATGTGAAACTTTAGCTTTTGCATGATACAAATATGTAGGTAGAAACAACCTCGTTCTGGTTAGTTAAACTGTTCATATGTACTTGTTAAGTTGTTTCGGTGCTCTTATGCGCCACTGCGAAATGCAGTAATAAAGTTGTAAAAGTTTTATAGGACACGTTGACTACTTGACGATGTTGAAGTTGAAGAGCTTGAATGGAGAGCCTTTTTGTGCACAAAAAAAAGGAAAAGCTATCGGGGGTGGGTGTTTAACGGGTAGAGCTAATTGAATAAACGGAACGAGGATCCCTAGAGGGCTTTACTTCACCCGATGACGAAGATTCAAGAGTACTCCTGTGCAATTTATTTAAGTAAACAGTTAAAGATGCGACGATATATATGTATTAGAGTGACTTGCCTTTTTATGTTTATTGGATGTTGTTAGTTTACTTACAATTAGTACAGATCAACAACTACCCTCGTTTCCTTTTTTTATATTCAAATACTCGTTCTCAAGATATTCGATCTCTAAATATTAATTTAGTGAAATAAGGAATATGCGTTTGCATAGTTTAGAGTTCACTAATTCTGATGTTCGGGCATTTAATTTGAAAACTACAGATTTTACTTCACTCTATACACAATATACACTCTTTAGGCAAACTTTCCATTTTGTTAGCATAGATCCACTAATAGTTAAAACAATTCGATAGCCGTAGTGGTAAGAACGACTGACTACTAGAAGTGAGAGTTGGTTGGGTGTGAAACCGAATGTACATACCTAGTAACTACTTGCGAAATCATTCCTGGAAGCCAATTGTAGTACATTACTTGCAACGAGGTGCAGTATTACTTCGTTGCAAGTAATTAAAACTACGATCCTTTGTTTTTCCCTGAAGTTTCAAGTATTCAAGATATTTTGCCCTGAGATTTATCCAAGTACGTTTGTATAATCACATTCTCATTTCTCTTTTGTTTTGTTTGATTTTGCATCTTTGGTTCGTTTGTTTATAGACCTCCTCGTGCAGCTTCGTTGTGGGTTAAGACTGGTACTTCTAGTTGTCAACCTGTGCTGCCAACCTTTCTTCAATTCTTGCGTTCGGAGGTACTATGATTATGAATCCCACGAGTGAACTTTTTCTGTGTAATTTTCGCTTAAAGTGCTCCCGCGAACTTCGAATTTATTTTTCCGAAGAGTTGTTGATTTCATTAGTTTTGGAATTAACATTGCGGTTGCCTCACTTGGGTTAGCATTTATTTTTACAGAAACTATTGAATAATTTTCCCTTAGGGATAGATATTTGAAGTGAGTTTTACTAATAATTTATACGAATTCTGAATTTGTGCATATGTGATGTGTGCTTCCATGTTTACTGTTCCCTGTTTTTGGTTTAGGTGTTCTACTTACGAATTTTCATTAGTTTTTACGAGTTTACGACTCTTTATGCAACACCTTGAATGTCTTTGAGTTGTCATAAGTAGTTGCTGCAAAAGCCCTCTATTATTCAAACGTAGACTAGACATGTAGGGTAATTCCGGGTGAGATGGTGCGCTGGGTGAGACGGAGAATTGGCTTAAATCGGATCTTTGAAGCCATCTATTCACCATCTCCCCCGGAATTAATTTTAGTCACCGTCTCCCCCGGTATTACCCTACACATAATAAGGCCCAGTGGTTGAACTCTAATAGCTAATTTCTGTTCGTCAGCCTCTGTAAATATTAACCGTTTCAATTAATTGTTTGATATAATTTTTTGTTAATCTACACGCAGAGAAATATCTTGAGTTAAAACAGACTGTTTCAGTTCAAAACAATCCCGTATTTGTATATCCGCAAAACTATATTGTGTTATCACAAGAATATTATTTTCTAAGAAAATTTTTTTGACGCAAAACAACATTGTTTTAATGTAAGAATATAATGTATTTGTAAGACTTCCGTATGTCGACCACTGAATTGACAATTTATAGGCAATTTAACGGAAAGTACAGGTTTTACTGAGTCCAAAACGGCCTCCCTTTTCTTGCGGAGATTAGATACCTAAAAATCGTTCTAAAAAGTGTTATTTCTAGGTTATGTTTCGCTAATGTGAAAATCCTCGCAGAAATGTAAAAACACTAGCGAAACATAACCTAGGAATAACACTTTTTAGAACGATTTTTAGGTATCTTAGACTGATCTCCGCAAGAAACGGGGGTCTGTTTTGGACTCAGTAAAACCTGTACTTTCCGTTAAATTGCTTATAAATTGCCAATTCAGTGGTCGACATTCGGAAGTTTAGCCAATGGATGTACTTCAAGTACGTTTGGGCGAAATTATTCCTCCAATTCCCATGAAGCTAAAATATACTTCACATAATGCATTATTAAATATGTACTTTTATTACTGCAAATGTCCACGCCTGCGCCTTAACTATAAAAAAACTTATACGTATCTAATTCTTGCAAAATCGTGCACGCAGATAAAAATGCACGTATAAACGCTTCATATACACATATAATCTCGAATGCAGCTGCTCGAAATTTGCAATTCAGCTATTTCACAAATAGGGAAGTTATTCAGATCAAATACGTATTTTACAACAAATATACCGAGAGTTGCTTTATTCATCAACACCACATCGCCTGATGTGATGACGTCATAATTGATGGATTTGTGGTGCATGTAATTTGCGAAGATTAAAGCAACGATTTCTGGTGTTATGGCAGTGTCGACTTTTATGTTGAGAGGTTATGTTTACAGTTTATGACATTTACGCATCATTTACGTTTCTCTCGTTTTACGAAAAAAGGTATCTTTACGTATTCGTCTAGATTGCGACACCGTCGATTATAGAATCTTTTATCTTAATGAAAATACTACAAGTTTCGTCATCGGATACAGGTTTAAAATGTGTAGTTAAATATTTATATTATTGGCTGAATTGTGTTTTTAGATAGCTCAGATAGTTCATCTTAAACATCTCAAACACCATACATACCGTTCCTTAATATCATACTTTGTTTATCTGTTATCCGCGTGCAAAAGCGCACCCCATTATATATTCGAATTCATATTCCATATCTGCCGTTCGTCTAATAACCTGTAATAACCTTAAATTTTTCCGTTACGCCGATATAAACAAAAACAGCTGACTCTCCCCACTTCCCAATCCATCGCTAACATCGAACTTGAAGTTCGGTGGATGTGGTGTAACCATGGTGTAACACCATCGATTAACCGGTGGAGAAAGCAACCATTTATGATGGAACATCAGAAAACAACCGGTGAATAAAGCAACGGCTTGATGGCATCACTGATGTACACCGGTGAATAAAGCAACTCTCGGATAGTCTAGATTGTATTAAACGCATTTACTTATTCCAAGAAAATGTGTTTGAATCAAAACAGACATATTCTAGCATTAAAAATATTTGGGTAAAACAGTATATTTTCTTAATTCAAGAACATTTTTCTCTGTGTGTAGGATTAAGGACATATTAAATTGTCTTGTTTATTTTACATCTGTTAATTTTGATCAATCAAATTTCTTCAGATACTTATCTTCAGTAAAATTTTCTATTTAGCTGTTGAAGTCTGTATTATATCAATAAACATACATTTTTTTAACAGATTCATTTAGTGGTTTATTTCTTTATTGCTTAGCATATCTGCTTGCAGTTTTAACTTGAAAATTAACTCTGAACATGGAATATAATAGCGTATTAATCTTCAGTTTCTGTAGTAAAGAATGTTGCATGAATGTAGAAATGTAATAATTTGTTATGCAGGTTTTTCGTATTCAAGAAGTTTAGTTCAAATTATAACAATTCTTGCAGGACGTTGCTTTGTAAGACTGATTTAAATACCAATTTATTTTAAATTTCGAATTATTACCTCTTATCAATGTTCTATATAATTTCGTTAATTTTTTTAAAATAAATCTGTAAGCAGCGTTTCAACTAGAAGCGTTTCGCTTTTCTCTACTCCGTTGCATCTTGTTCTATTTCTTATTTCGAGGATATGTATATTCGGTGCTTCCAGAGTCTGCAATCAGTGGTGCTTTATTTTTGAGAGAATTCTTCAACCCACCCCTTCTAAGATGAGCCAGTTGCCTTGGGAGTGTCACCATATTCCAGCCAGGTAGGTCGAAAAAGTGAGCGCGTCATTGCGAAAACCTCAGCTTCACATCTATTCTCTTCAGTGGTGAACGCGTAGCATACCAAGATAATTTAATTAAAATTTTATAACAAAGTAGCATATTTCACACACATATAAATGTAAGAACATTTTTACATCATCTTTTTATTTTTTTAATGTGGTGGGTACTTAGTTGCAGTGACTCCGTAAACTGTATCGCTTGTCTGGCTATCACTGCAACTCTCGCGGTGTAGTTTTTGTGTGTGTATGTTGTGTGCAATTGGCTTTGTGACAGCATCATATCGCCTTTTATGATGCCGCGCTGTTAATCACTTTGCTCCCAACAGCGAATGGCAAGTCGATCCGGGATTAAACTCTCTGAAAAAATGTCACCATTCCTCCAGAGAATTGAACCCCGACGCCTATTGTCGTCTCACAACAATAGTCAGCCGCCTAACCACTGCGGCAATCGACCCGTTTCTTAAGAAAGAAATATGAAGAAATTAGTGGCAACTAGAAGAAGTTTCATTTCATTTTAAGTTCATTTGTTTTGTCTTGTTCGGTTGAATTTAGGTGTTCAGCTCGTTGGTAGAATTTACAGACGCAAACGCAACCTCTAAGAAATTTTCAATTTCTTAGAGGTTCCATTTTCAATCTTACTGTAGAAAGTGTAACAATGTATATGTAAATATGCTATGTTGCACAAAAACGTTAAGTGATGGAAATTATGCATTATAAGATCACAATTGGTTTTATAGAAGAGAAGTTTACATGAAGGAAAGTGATAGTACATGTCATTTAACAATCAGGTGCAAAATATTTTATAAACATTTACATACAAGATGTATGGAAATAAATCATGAAAAGCATCCATACTAGGTGGTGTGCTTTTTCACCCTCATCGTCTGTCGCGATTTCAATAAGCACGCATGTTCTCTAGTCGGAAATTGGATCCTTAAATAATTCTACATAATGTGGTGGTTTATTTAAATTTAAAACCATCTTTACATAATTTCCTTGCAGTACACCGACACTCTAAGCTTATCTACTTGATATTACTATTATGGTTCATATTTATTACGGCGTGCTTTAATGAGAAGTCTTTGTTCTGACGAGAACTTCCGCTTCTAAGTTTGTAAAACTAGACGAAACTGTTACGTGCAACTTAAGTAGCGTGCCTTCTTATTTAAGTTGGAAGACGTGGAGCCTTAATTAAGCTCTATTGTGTTTATCATTGCCGTGTTTATGAGGGACTATCATCGCAATTAAAATAATCATACCACAATGCTATGGAAACAAATCGAATAGTAACACCCATTTCATATATGTACATATAATTTACAAAAAAGCAAACGTGTTAGTATTTCATTATCTAATTATTTTGTGTGAGAATATTTATTTTTCACATGCTTTAATAGAAAGCTGGGTAATTGTGGTGGAAGGATATTAGTTTCTTACAACACAACAATAACCAATTGTTTCACAATATTTTTACTTAGTTAATAAATTAGATAAAGTAATTATGTAGCTCACAATTTAGAAGTGAAGCATTTCCTACGGAAGAGAGCTCCTAAACCTTTATATTTCTATGTAGAACTATATTTTTCTCTTAAGGTAACTGCTCCATCGACCAAACTCCTAGTAACTATCTATTTTTGAAGGTTTATAAGTTTATATTAATTGGATGGAAATATATGGAACTAAAAAAATATCAATTCATAACTCAAACAAAATAGACTGTACTACTTTATAAATTAACAGCTGTTCTAATCATCAGTTCAGATCAATCAATAAAATCGGAGAGTCGGTACTATTAATTGCCATTCATTTATTGTTCTACAACCCTTACGACTTGTACTGTTCCTGGTTTTACATCATTGACTTACGAAAGCTGGCTTTTATACCAGTAACTCATAGCAATTTGTTTTATATATATAGCCACTACACCCTACATTTGTTCCGAACGCCAACGCAAACCGAAGTTAAATAAGGACGGCATTAGATAAATTGGAACATGTTTTGTAGCATCACCATACCTACAGAAGTAAGTAGTACTGGAAGATTCATTGGTGCGGATATGGAAGAAATGTTCGTGTTGATATACGATCGCTGGAGAACTAGAGCGCATTGATTTGACAAAATTCCGCTGAAGAAACTCGGTATACGCCGAAATAGTACAATATTATTCTAAACGATGGTAAAAGCGAACCTAAATGGTTCTTGAAATATACGATGTAATACATAAGTTTTGAACAAATCATTATACTTTATCCCCAATATTTGTTATATTTATACAGGATTCGGTAAATATGTATGAACAGTTGATTACAAAATCAACAGTTTTAAGGGTTGTGCAAATGTTCAACAAAACGGAAAGTGTTACAAGTCGGCTATATCTGATCGACCTAAATTGGCTGCAAATGAAGATATTCCGATTGATGCTCTTCTAAACTGTTACTGGATGAGCGAAGATAATTTTAGGGAAAACTTTTGCGCAGGCAAATTGTTCTAACATAAAATTGTTTATTTCTAAATAAAGCAAGCCCTTAATCCCTTCTAGACACTTCCTTTGTATCTGCATTATTTTTATAATAACAGATCATTTGAATGACATGATCTTGACATATCGGGAAACAAGAATATGCAGGAAAATTCGAAGCGAATTTTATGTTGAGTTGAGATATTGAAATATTCACACTAGTCCGTTCACATTACCGATATTACACTGTATGGGTTTCAAATGGTTTAAATTACGAACTGGCCAAACTACTTGAAATGAACTCATTTCTCTGCTGCCAGATTAACATTAACTTTATCATAATACTGGCACGGCCAGATCAGATAAATATGAACTGTCAGGGAGTGTGTCACTTCTTTAGACATACTTACTAATTACCCTCAGTAAATATCAAGCGTATTGTCGAAGAGGAAGAGGCACACACTTCTTGGGTGCATAGAGGTTAAAGGACAAGAATTTTTGGTTGAAAACGAAATTAAGATCAATCTTGGTGCTCATTTTTTTCCCGAAGACAGACATAACTGTAATATAAATAAACTACAAATGAGCCAAAATTTGCGATATTTTGAGTGTTTAAGTGTGAAAAACTTTCTGGCAGATGTGTATCTTTTCAATTGTTTTGATAGGATTGTTGGAGATTTGCCTGTCGCAGGGAAGATATATTACAGTTTATACTTAAGCACGATCGAACGCCTTTTCAAAGTTTGTGAAAGATATGTGGACCGGTTAGCTAGCTAGCTATCGATTTTCCTGTAATCTATCTTATGACAAAAAATGTTTTTTGTATCAGATAGCTTTGGCTCGAGCTTTTATTCTTTACAGGATAAAGGTATTAATTCTCGTCGATGTTTTAACATTTTGTGGTCGGCAGTGTATATAAATTTGTTCAAGCAAGGATGCTGTGTTCAGATTTATGCTTATATACAACGATCTAAGCGTAAATCACGCCTAATCGAACGCTAAAGCAGTTTTCCAACGGCGAAATAGTTCACAGCCGTAGTCTCCTACGATGTACTTTACACGTAATAATTTATGCGATATCTCAGTTTACGTTAAGACTTTTATTATCGCCCAACGTTATTTATTACGCTTCCTCAGCTCAATTGCAGGTCAGACCCGGCCTTCCGGAGACGCTGTCCACATATTAATGTCGCGTGCCTGGTGATAAATTTTAATTATCATCTGGTATAGCAATGGTAAGCATTTTATCTCTCTTAGAAGCATCTATGTATGCTCATAGCTGGAATGTGTGTTTGACGGAGAATATTGCCTTTCAAATGATTTATAAAAAGGGCAAAAAGATTAAGCTGGATTGGAATGGACATCTGTTATCAATAAGGAAAAGTATAACGATAATTCATACATAGGATATCTACCAACAGGAGTGCTTCGGTCGATTCATTTTTTCCAACCGATCGAATATACAGTGTCTTCATTCGTAGTTTGTTCTGATTCCTTCCAACATTTCTAAATATATTTGCGAAAGTTTTGTAAGTTTAATTTTTGAAGTATTCTCGTAAGGAGAAATCTAATGGACGTAAAACTGTGGAGTATCATAGGAATTGCTGGGATGTCATCTCCTTGAAAGGATATATTCCTATGAAAACCTAAAAAAATATACCTGTGTGAAGTTAGCCTCTACTTTTTCGAGTTTCATAGTTCGAAATTTCATAGGCCGAAATGTACGAGTTGTTACAAGTTGTCATTCTTCCAAGATTTTGAAATCAAAACTTGTATAATCCAAGGTGGTCGAGAAGGAGGATCTCGAAATATTTTTGAGGATTGTCCCAGGTTGATCAAGTTATCTAGTCAACTAAGACAACCTGGAAATTTTGGTTTCCATAGTTTGGAATAATGATTGAAAGAAAATCTAAAACCTCTGATTTTTTTTTAATCCTCAAAAATTGAATTTAAGAACTGGAGATAGAAATCTGACAGTTGCGAACAATCAAACGAGTCAGCGAAATTGTGTTCCGTGTATGAGGTTATAATTTTAAAACAGAATTGAGCAAATCCAAAACAAGTTAGAATAATTTTCACAAGATCAATTTCGGAAAAACTGGTATTATTTTATAACGTTTGAGTTCGATAGGTTAGGTATTAGTTTTGTTGCAAAATAATAGTAATCAGACGGGTTTACGGTAATAAACGAAATGCAAGCGGCGGCACATGTATAAGAACAACGATAGTTTATTTAACTTTAACACATTCAAATAAAAGGACTTATCAATAAACGGTATTAAAATAATACATTAAACAGCAACATTAAGTAATGATGTAAGTACACTCTATATTATGACATCCTAAGTTAGGTCCCTGCTGCCCTCTGACGTGGTAACGAATAACTAGGCGCGTTTCATCCTCCCCCTCTGGTTCACACGTACGTCCTCGTGGGTGAAGCAGGAGCTGCTTTCCTTGGTCTTCCACGTTTTCGCTTTGGTATTACAGGATTGGGTATCGTAGGGCCAATATATGGAGTGATCTCGGATACATGGAACTTTCCGAGGATTTCAGCAGGATTTTGGACGGAACCTACTTCGTATGTTGTAGGGGAAACGGCTTTTATGATTTTATAAGGACCATCTCGTTTAGGACAGAACTTTGAGGAAAGATGTTTCGAAGCGGAACTCAAATTGTGTGATTTGAGCAACACTAATGACCCGGGAATATACTCTGGAGCGGGTCTTCGGTGCTGATCAGTATACGCCTTTTGTCGTAGTTGCTCTTTCTGTACTTGGTCCTTCACATCATCCATTTGTCGAAGGAATTTCTGTAGGTAAGGAGTAATTTGTGGTACAAAGTTATCTTGTTCTAGCACATGCCGTACGTCATGAGTGGCGTCATCTAAAGTTCTTAGCTGTCGTCCAAAAGCTAAATACGCGGCGGTATGACCCGAACTTTGGCACGTAGCCGAGTTCATAGCAAAACGAATGTTTGGCAAATGAAGATCCCACGTGGTGTGATTGTTTTCGACTAATATCGATAATTGTGGCTTCAGATCTCTGTTTTTCCGTTCTACGGGATTGGCTTCTGGGTGGTACATGGGATTTAAGGTCTGTTTCACTCCTAAGATAAACATGGCTTGCTGCATTACGCTCGATACAAATTGCACACCATTATCGCTTAAGACTCTCCTTGGAAACCCGTATCGCAAAAATATTTCTTCAATCAACATTTTTGCACACTCTAATGAAGTGGCTTCTTTTAATGGGAATATTTCAACCCACTTAGTGGCTGTATCTTCTATTACATAAACCCATCTATTTCCTCTCTCGGTGGTTGGCAATGGTCCAAATAAATCCATGGACAAAACCTCAAAACGTTGGTTTTGCACGGGCGTTTGTACTAATCCGGCAGGTTTCAGATTGGATGGTTTATATTTTTGGCAGGGTATACATTTTCGGATGTATTCTCGTATGTATTTCCGCATTCCAGGCCAATAATATCGACAAGCTATTCTGTTTATGGTTTTATCGACACCATAATGGCCAGCATCGGGATTATCATGGTACTCAGCAAGAATTCTAGTTCTAGCGGATTCGGGTACCATATATTGAGCCTCCTCTTCTTCGCTCTCTGGGGCATATCTATATAATACTCCATTGTTCATTATATACCCTAGTCGAGTCCAATTAGCAAAATCTTCGGTAGGTGGAACAGTTTCGAAGCATTCTATAATTCGGGCAAGTTCTGGATCTTCTAACTGTTCGCGTCTCAAGTCATCTGGTTTAACTCTATTAATTCCACAACAGCTGTATTTATGGTACAGTCTGCAACATCAGCTGGATTACGTACGGGCCTAGACAACATATCAGCTACTTTATTATTTTTCCCTGGAGTATAGGTTATTCTTAAGTCAAAGGCTTGTATCTGTAAGGCCCATCTGGCTAATCTTCCTGACGGGGATTTTAAGCTCATTAACCATCGAAGCGGTTGATGGTCCGTTTTGATATGTACCTCTGAGCATTCTATATACCCTCGGAATCGGGTTAATGCCCAAACTACAGCCAACGCTTCTCTTTCAGTGGTTGTATAATGGCTCTCCGCGGATGTGAGTAGTCTACTCGCATACTCGACTGGTCTCTCTAACCCCTCTTCTCCCTGAAGTAGTACTGCTCCAATTGCATAGGAACTGGCATCGGTATTTAGTATGAACGGCTGTGTCGTATCTGCTTGCTGTAAAATAGGAGCGGTCGTCAACGCAGCTTTCAACGTCTCCCCAAGTCCATTTCATCTTTTTCTTCAGAAGATTGGTAAGAGGTCTTGCAACCTCAGCAAATTGTGGCACGTATCGTCTATACCAAGCACAAGTTTGTATAAATGATCGCAACTCTGTCACATTCCGTGGCTCAAGCATGTCGACTATGGCCTTCACCTTTTCTGGATTAGTTTTGATGCCCTCTGGCGTTAACACATGACCCAGATAATTAACCGACGCGCACACAAATACGCTTTTGTCTCTATTAACACGCAAATTGAATTTCTTTAGTCTGTTAAACACAAGTTGCAAGTCTGCAAGTTGCAACCGTGAAGCAATATTCATACTAGCTAGAATAACCCGAACCCACTGTAAAAAATCGGGGAATTATCTGGAGGCCAAACTGCAGTTTTTCGAAGAAAGGTTTAGTATGCGTAATTGACACTTTCAGCCGTTGTAGTATAAGAAATGCTCTTGTATAAGAATTGTGTTTTAAAATTGGATGACTCCGCTACATTATAGAAACGATAGGATGTTCCAAAAGATTCTTTCGCCAATTGAGTCGGGTTGTGTTGGCAATGCCAAAGAATTAGTAACAATAAATCAGAGATCCTACTGAAGGCAAGCCAAGTGAAAGGCAGATGATCACAAGTACTACAGAGCGAAATCAGGTTTTCAAGTTTCACACTTTAACTACACCAGCTGCGCAAACCTATGAAATGTGAAATTTATTGTGTTACCTTTAGCCATATGCGCTGCATTTTGGTTTTACTAGAAAGCAGGCAGCTGCTTTGTGTATTGTGTTAACTACTTTATAATTGCTTTTTTTCTGAATAAGTACTGAAAGTTGCACGTAACCTCTTCAAAAACAAATACTTGTCTAAACAAGAAACATTTTGGAAATGTCATGTTTATTGCTGTTATTATTTTTCAGTATGCAAATACACTGACAGCTTATCTACTTCAAGATATAGAAAATGCATAAGTAAGTAATAAGTAGAATTATAAATAATGTGTCACTTTTAAACTACGTAATGGATTATAATGCGATAAAAAAGGTTCTATGAAAGAAACAGTTTTCGAATTGAATTTCCCCAATGCGGATTGAATCCAATATGGCCGATAAACATGTTATGTATGTGTACATAATATATTGTATCGTGAATTACTAAAAGGATTTATCGGCGTGCAATTTACAAAAAAGTCTGAACGAAAAATAAAAAGTATACGGAAGGAATTTTTAATACGACAATGGATTAATAGCTTCCGTTCATATTATCTCTTTTTCTGAGATAAGCCGTCCTTTTTCCTTCCTATATTCATATTATACAGTATGTGGATTTTTTATATGGTGTCTGAAAATTAAGCAAATCGTAGTGGAAATATGGTTCCGTCATAAATATAAAGGCAGACAATCTATTGAATTCAGGGAAATACTTTAGGATTCGACTCTGAACAGAAACTCGTTGGAGATAAATTGGTAGATGGTGGTCAACATACCGTAGTTTCCTAGTATCGTATTTGGGATATCCATTTCATTTGCAGTTTGCGATAGAAAATTGTACGCAAGACTGCAAAATTATATCGATTCAGGTATATTGGATGATCAGTGCCATCTGTCACCAACCTATTCCAATTAGAACCGAAGCAGTTAAGTGCAGTAAAAGTCTGTTAATTAGTTTTCATGTTGGTTGAAATAAATTACTTATTATTTAGGAAAACAGTTTACATAAAGAAATATATATAACGTATTTCGACTATCGAACTGAAATATATTTGTTTGCTTGTTATTGCTTAGGTGCTATTCAAAAAATATCCAATACGGGTAAAATTGTTGATAGCATTAGTAAAAACAACATCAGAGAAACGAATGAATACAGACGCAAAGAGAATTATTTGCACGGCTCCTGCAGACGCACTGAAACCGGACAAAAACAACAAAAAAAGCAGGAGAAAAAGTTGACAAGAAATCAATATGGGCTATTTCAGGTAAAATAATCAATCTCTTTAGAAGCTGTCTGACTACGTATCGTCGTTTAGTGTTTTTGTTGGAAACAATGTGGCTATGTATCAAGGCGTAGAAAGTTATTGATGAGATTTTAATTGAATTAGATTTTTCGGACACGGAATACCTCCAAGATTATTCAAAATTTCTCTGTCAATCTAACTCTCGCTAGGTATTATTACGTTATGGAAGAGTGATATGAATATACAGCATTTTTATTTATCTGTTTTAATCTCACAGTTCGTATATGCATGTACATATGTACATATATGCATACATACCTACATACATGAAAGTTGAATTTGAATTTGGTTTTCTGTGATGAGTGCAATTGAGAGATGTAAGATACTATTCTATTTAATACTGATCCGCGAACAAAACCGGTTTTCTTCGAACGATTTATATACCTACACAGAACTGGTTTGGTTCACTGATCAGTGTTAAATAGAAAGTACCTGTAATTGAAAATATTGTACGATTCGCCAGAATTGAAAAAAATAGGTTGCTGTTCGATAATAACAAGCTATTAATAAAAAAAATGTTTTTCTATCGTAGACCTGTTATTATTTTGTAAAGCTTACCAGTTGAATTCAATAAAATTTAAACCAACTGTGCAAAATTTTAAACCTGTAGTTGCACATTTTGATGAAAATTTAGCCTGCGGCTACTATTTCATAAAACAAAATAATTCGAAAAAAGGTAATTTTTGAGATACGGTTTATTGTATGATTGTATCTATGATTATAATGCCGCAGAGTAAGAACGGTTAATTATTTTTCAGAAGTTGCATAAAATTTATACTTAGTGTCATTACTTACAGTATATTACAAAGATATCGCCAATGCATCTCAGATGCATTACATATATACAAGCAGTTTTTCCTTGTTCTAGGAATAACCAACTCCGAATTCAGGATACTCAGTAGTCGCAGTGCAAAATATAAACCTGCAAACGAAATTGATGAAATCCACCGTAATGATGTGACTTCTCACACTTTGAAGTTTCCCAGACATAAGAGCCGCTATTTTTCGTCTCAGAATAGTCAAATATTTTTTCAATTGTCAGAAAGGTGGATGCTCGTTATTTTGACTGGTGTAAGGAACTAAACAAACAGCTTGTATCACAATTTAACTACAAAAATTGATGTAGATTATTGTAAAGAAGCCTGTCTTGATCTTTCCGGTTCACGAAACTATAAAAAGGTACTTCTGTATAATTTGTCTTGAGAATACTTTGTTTTAAACTAGGATCAATGATTTTAGACCCTTTCCATAAACAAAATTCGTTGATGGTTTAAAATTAGTAAGTCATCAGAATGGTTTTCACTTGAAATGTTCTCCTTGAGGAGATATGAGAGACGTAGATACCACGAAGTACCTAGACTTTAGACATTAACTGCTGTCAAACTGAATAGCTCTGTCTGCTCGGTTACTCGTTATATGTTTTCTATTAATTGTATAGACTAGTTTGGATTATTGGTTATAATCTGTCAGTCTACTCCCATCTCCCTTCCATTTTACTTTTGATCTACTTCATTGTCTATTAATGTGATTTCCATTTCTTGATCTTTTTTAGTACCGATTCCACTTCTGTCTTGTTCACGTGCCCATATCATCTTAATTTTTTGGTTTAATTATTTGGACTCCTTTCATTACTTTGTTTCATCGTTTATTAGGATTGCAAATTCTTCTTCATCTACTTTCCTGGATTCACATATTTCCTTGATAATTTTCATTTCGAATATTTTTAGCTCTTTCATCTCTTTGTTTGTAAGGCACGTGGTCTCTGTTCCGCATAACACCACGAAACTTACGATTGTTTTGTACCTTTCCTTTTTTATGTTTGTGCTTATTTTATTATTTTGCGCTTGGATTCTATTTACGATTTAGTGCCTTCTCTCATTTCTGTAAATTTTCATGGTTGCAAGGTATTTAAAATGGCTTAGTCTTAACCCTTAAGTAGTATGGCAGGGTCAATTTTGACCCTGCGGTATTTTGTTTTGTTTTGTGTGGAAATTTTGAAATGACCTTTGCTAGTGGTAGTAGAAAACCCCTAACACAGACTGAACTTGAAGAAGTTGCTAAAGAAAACATTCTTACCATTGAAACATTCTTACCAAGAGAACTACGCAGTGTGAT
>CM043021.1:65384455-65464620 GCA_023690525.1 Holotrichia oblita | reverse complement strand
ATTGTAAGTATATTGTTTGTAAATATACTAATACTACAAGGAAACAAACTTTGGAATGGTTTACTAGGCCATGCATGTTTTAAATCGCATTCAACGAACTATGGACGAGTATACCGCGAACTTTGTTTCTGTGGCGAGTTTCGCTTTGATCTTTGTAATTGATTATTTACCTCGGTATAGCGCGCGTCATTCAGTTAACCGATACGAAGCTTCCATAGGTTTCTAACGTAGCGGACAGAACAATACAGTTTCGCGGGCATTGATAGTATTAGTCGCTACAAGTGACAAGTAAACTACACTAAATCGCATATAAAGCCGCCGTGCTTGTAGCAAATGGAGCGTAATTGAATAACCTGATCAGAGATGCCTCCCATTTTCCCTCATCCGAGTCAAGTTAAACAGCGCACAAGAGAAAATTCGAATTTTAATTCGGATTAATATGGAAATTTCAGAGGAAAATAGGAGCAAATCGTAGACGCTATTTCCCCAGGACGGAGGAGAATGATTTAATAAGGTTAAAGGCTACTACGGCAACTAATTTGTCAAGTTATGCTTTATTGAGCTGTTCTCTTTTTGCGATTTCGGTTCGGCATAGAGATACAAACTACATAATAATGCCATTGGATACGTTTAACTTCTTGGCGGTCCAACGTCTCTGGAATTAATTAATTTGGGAACAAAATCACAATGCAATATTACATCAATGATTTTCTATCAGAGCTGATCCTTGATGTTAAATGTCAATCTGAATGGTTCTTAATACAGTATCTATCGCATAATTAAAAATTCTATTTTCAGAAATTAATTTTGACTTCCTCCTATTTCACTAAGGAATAACGAGTAATTGTCTTGATAAATATATATATATTTACGTCAATATGCTTAACATTGTAACAGCTTCACGCAGCATTGGAATGGACAAACCCTCACAAAATCCTTTACAGTTGATCGCTTCATTGGAATATGAATACTTGAGTTATACTTGAATACTTAAAACACAATAACGAAAAATATTGTCAAGTTTTTTTCACGTATGTAGATATCATATTTATTTCAACGAAAGCTCAGCTCCACTAGTATGAATGACAATTAGCGAAAGTGAGAGCCCACTAGCTAGAAGTTCGAGTCTACTCAGATGTGAGTTCTGGCACCGTTTCGGAAGACCAGTATCCTCACGAGCTACCATTCGACATTAGAATACAGTTAGTAGTGCTGTAACAAAACTATAACAACACATACATATATACACACCAAATGTGTAACAGCAAGAATCGTGACACAGTATACAGCTTAGGAAACCATTGTAGATGCACCTACCAGAATTTTCTTTACAATCTTGTGATATACAAGGCAATCCAAATTAACTGTTCACCATTGGTAACTTTGTTATTATTAAAGATACAAGATTGTTTAAATTAGCAAAGTTATAGTACTTTTAACGCTCTTTAAGATGGAAGAATAGAAAAACCAATGAGCAGCGCGGTTTCGAATTTTCCGAAAAATATGTTTTTTTCAAATGGAAATCCTGTATATTATATCATTTTCTGCTAGAATTTTTAAACAAAAAATCTTATAAGAAATTTTTACTGGGATTAAAAATACTTGAGTTATAATGAATAAACGATAACAGCTAAATAAGTTGTATAAACTTCATTTTATACATAAACTTACCATTAAAAGAAAATAAAAATCACTGATTTTTTCATAGAAGATGTTCAAAAATACCACCTTGTTGTTCAATACAATTTTGTACGCGCTTCCGGACTTCTCGAACTGCCTTCAGTATGGTGCTACCAACTATTTGGTTTATCTTTTCACTAGCTGCAACCTTTAGGGCGTTTACGTTTTCGTACCTTTGCTTATAAATTTGGGTCTTTAAATGACCCCATAAAAAAAATCAAACGGCGTTAAATCTGGCGAACGGGGAGGCCACTGAATAGGATCATTTGTTCCTATCCATGAAGTGTTAAAAATAGTATTTAAAAGTGAATACCACTGTAGTTGTGCGCAGGTGCACCAGATTTTTTCTTTGACCAGTAATGATGATTTTTTTTATTGTACATTCCAGAATTTGAGAAATTCGATTAATCGGTCCATAAAATATGACGAAAGTTGTTTACATTTTGGCGACAAAAGTTAAGATACCAGTGGCAAAAAAACTTTCTTCTCTCTGGATCCCCTTGCAAAAAAACCTGAACTGGTTTGTACTTATAAGGAATGAATTTGTGTTTCTTCCAGCAGCAAATCAGATTCCTTGACAATATCTAGTATGGAATTCTCACGGTTGGCCTCAATATATGCGATAATTGCAATTTCCGTGGCCTCGCTTTTTATAAAAGGCCTTTTTGTTCTTGTTTTGGCAAAAACACTCTCGTTGTCTCTAAATTTTCGGTACAGTCTCAGAAAATATTGCTCATATGGTTGTGTTGGGAGTGGATATAATTCAGTGTAATGTTCTTTTGCCCTTCTAGAGGATTTTCTGCACACTAAATAAGATTTTAACATATCACACTTTTCTGCAGGAGTAAAAATCATTTTTTTGTCAAATTAATAACTAGCACAATGTAACTTATGAGTGAAAAACGAATAAAACTGTACTAATATTTGACGTTTGGTAAAAAGACTTATCGTCGTTTTCATAGATACATAGAAATACACTTGACTTAGTTGTTTTTGTTTATTCATTACAACCCAAGTATCTTTAATCCCAGTAAAAAATTTCTTATAGGATTTTTTGTTTAAATATTAAAGTTCTAGTAGCAAATGATATAATATACAGGGGTTTCCATTTTAAAAATCATATTTTTCGGCAAACGCGCTGCTCATTTGTTTTTATTCTTCTATCTTTTTTTTTGCCGGTGGAAAAATTCTTAAAGAGCGTTAAAAGTACTACAAGTTTTCTAATTTAAACAATCTTGTATCTTTAATAATAACAAAGTTACCAATGGTGAACACTTAATTTGGATTGCCCTGTATATTGTATATATGTGTATCACAACATGTTTGTTGTTAATATATTTATGTCTATTGTCCAACAGTATCGCTCATATAAAGGCCAACATAATAACATTAATAGTAACAGAGAAACAGAAAAACAAAGAAGAATTCGTAGGTTAACACTAAGCAAGAGTTGCTTCAATGAACAGTTGAATATACCATCATTTTCTATTAATTTTCTATGAACTTCATAGTAGAGATGCCGTACAATAGTTTTAACTTTCAGTTAGTTAGTTAGTTAGTTAGTTAGTATCAACTAGAAAGAAAAAGTACTTACGTAATATCTGCTTACTAGCGATACGATGCTGGTATATAATTTTGTTTTACGAAAAAGGAAACCCATTGTTTGGGCTGTAATACAATTTTAATAAAATGGTCAACAAGTTAGTAAGTTGGTCAAATATTACACATAAGTTCTGGATTTTATTGCAACATTATACGTTCACGATAATGAATTTATTATTCTCTGTGCATTCATACTAAACCTCCTCAATATACACCAATAAGAGAGTAATTTTTAAATTCATTTGTACATTTTGACAATCTTTAACAGAAGATATGCTTAAAAGACTTATTTTGTCGTCAGCAAAACATTTTAGTTTCAGAGTTGACCATCATTGCAATATCATTCATAAAAAGTGCAAACAGAAAAGGTGCCAAGTTGAAACCTGATATAATGATTTTTCAGATAAAACAAAATCCGTTCTAGGAATTTTAAACCACGCTATCTCTTAAATACGAATGAAATAATGCAATAAATGTGCTACTGAGTCCAAAAGTCCTCCGACAGATACCCAGCAAGATGCGTACTGCACAAAATGTCCTATGTTAGTCAGTGTAAGTAAGTAAGTAGTAGTAAGTAGTTCTTAGAAGCCGCTGACTAAAATATTCTTATTGATACTGATGTCAGTCATTTCACTATTCTTAAAAACAGGACATTTCATTGCAAAATTCCATGTTGTAGGAAACGTAGATATTGTCAACATTCAATTGAAATGAGACCTTTATTTGACACCCTGATTAATAAAATTGGAGAACATATGCCATCAGTACAGTTTCACAACGTAGATGAAACCATGGTATCAAAGCAGTACGTTGAGGATGTAAATTCCGGAAAAGTTGCATTTATCTGGGTTATTTTCTGGTTTGAGCCTTACCTACCAGAATTAAATGAACGCTACGAATGTTTGGCGCTGAAGACGAGAGACATTTTAAAAATTGAGAAAACTGTCCCATATCATTATTACAGGTAAGGCGTGGGAGAATCAAACATCTATGTAAATGCCTGTTATCTCAATCAACTGCCTTAAAAATATTCAGAGAAAAACTTTTGATGACATGTCAGCAAATTACGAAGATATTCTAATGTATAAATGGAATAACAGTAATGTCTTAATCACTGAATCAAATTCGACTTTTATAGAACCTGTCAAAACTACCTCTTATAATGTATATCTACTAGTATCTAGAAGAACACTTTTGTTGATGAATTTGGTATAAAAATTGGTATTGAGTATCGTCGAGGTTTCTAACTTCCCTTAAACTCCAGGAATTTCAGAAAGGAGATTCTCAGAAATAAGCTACAGGTAAAAGTATTTAGATCTCATTCAAAGGATTTCTAAGAAAGTTAAATCTTCATGCAAATTTAGGAACTAGTGAGAGATACAGAATTAGTTTAGACAATTACCTGGCAAAAGGCGAAAATATTTCCAATTAAGTTATTATTAATAACATTTTAATCAATATTGTACTTCCATTTACTCTAATTTAGTTCTGATTTCATATTAAGAATAAATGGAAATTGATAAATAAGATTACGAAAAGAAAACATATCACTGTTGATAGTGATAAATTAACTGTATTTTATAATCTTTCGGCAATATGTCAAAACGAGTAGGCATATTACCTTCAATTTTAATTAACGTGGATTTATTACCACGTAATAAACAAATATCAAATGCAAAATCTTCCATCCACTGTTTCAAAACAGATCTTCCATCTACTAACTATTATATCGGTGACAAGACATCGTTAATAATTTGAAAGAACATAACGAAGTAATTATAGAAGAAAATCGTTTATAAAGAATTTTATTGCCAGAGAAACGGCCTTGATATTTAGGTGGTATTTTAATAAATACATTTTATATCTTCGCTCTCAGAGATTTAAAGCCGAAACGAGATAATTTACGGCTTTCATTAGAACTAATTAGTCCGCGATTTTAACACGAGAGAAATATTGTTTATAAAAGAACAAGGGTATTCATGTTTTCGATAGTACAATGATTGTCGTCAGCAAGCGAAAACGATACACTGAACAAAGGAAAAGAAGTATAATTTTACGAACCATCGTAAAACAAATACAAAGGTGTTAAACAAAACTGAGAAGATGAGAATTATGAAATTAACATCTTTCCACTTTGTTATCTTAAATTAAAAATGACGCAAATACTGTTTCAGGCGCTATTCGAATACACTTTGTAGGTTAAAATACAGGAAATCAAATATATAAAATAATCTTCACCGAGAAGACTGAATAAGAATTTCCTTTAAGACGTCACGTTTCGTTTAGTATTTCAAGATAATGGGCACCACTATAAAAAATCCACATGTTTCACTGTATGTATATTAGCGAGAATAAGCACAGTAGTAAAAACACAATGGAAATGTGCTATGAATGTTAGTACGTACAATCCTCTTGTTTAACGTGTCAAAATTATAATATTTTACAGAGTTAATGGGGTATAGCGTGTCAGAATGAGAGTAACAGAAAGCTGCAATAAGACTACATATAAATCCAATACCACGAATCATGACGCTTCCGAAAGAAACAAAATATCAGAGATATTTAAAATCTAGCGACGGCGCTGGTCAAATATTAGACTATTACTTATTTATATCACGCTCCCCGGTTGTTTACCGGAATTTCGATTGTATAGTTCAATGACTGTTAGGTGACTGCCGATAATAGATAAACAAAAATTATCGTAATTGTGGCAGTATACCGTAGAAGCACTAATTTTTATTGGTGAATAGTTTGCATTAGTGGTCGGTGAAAAATGAGTGATATCCTACGTGCCTTGTTGAGCCCAAGCATATGTTTTCCTAGCTGCGAGTCAAAACTGATCCAACCAACTCAGCAGACGCAAAGTCAACTGTATCTCAATGTCCTCCACATAGACGCAAGCACAATTTTGATCATTTCAAATAAGACTTAATCCTGCAAAGGTTTATTTGGTTGTGTTGACTTTTCAAATATACTACGTTTAAACCAATTATTACTATAATGCACTTGAACTATTTTCAGATTTCGGAATTTCTCTTTGAATTGGTTTAATTTGTAGAATTTTTGCACAGTCGTGTATACAAATAAGCTTCCGACACCACAATCAAATTTTAAATTTGTCATACCTAAAAATTAAATTAAGACATGAAAGGTGGCCAGAATATAGGGTTCCTACTTTTACAGTGTAAGTCATGCTTGATTGGATTAGCCGAGTTGGGTTTAACTTTAAGTTACAATCAGGAATACCCTTGATAAGTTGCAACTGTTAGAATGTGTATGCATCACCGGAGCCATGAGAACATGCCCCACTGCGGTCCTAAAGGTAATTCTAGACCTCACCCCCTTACACATAGTGATAGAGGGAGCGACCCTTGCGGTAATACACAGACTGACCAGGGCGGGGACTGGAAGGAGCGAGACCCCGTACCAGAGAGCGTGGACATCTCAAGCGGGGCTCTCCCCACTTCTAGGCTTACCGAATGATGAAATGGTCAAGGAATATAGCTTTGAAAGGAATTTTTTCACCAAGCTAAGCAAGAAGAGAGAGTGGGTAGGAGAACACTCCACGTACTCCATAAAACAAAACACTATCAAGTGGTATGTGGACGGTTCTAAAACCGACAAAGGAACAGGTGCAGGGATATTTGGGCCAGGAACCAAATATTCCGAGCCAATGGGAAGATACCCCGGCGTCTTCCAAGCATAGATCAATGCAATTGGAAGATGTGCTCAACTGAACCTTGACAGGAACTATCGAAAGCAGAGCATTGCAATTTTCTCCGATAGTCAAGCAGCCTTAATGGCGCTGAGCTCTAACGCTATCAGCTCGAAATTAATCTGGGAATGTCTTAAAAGATTAAACAACCTAGGCACGAAAAATAAAGTTGCATTATACTGGGTACGAGGACATACTGGAATCAGAGGCAACGAAGAAGCTAATTCATTAGCAAGGAAGGGCGCCACAACTCCGTTTGTGGGACCGGAACCGTTCTGTGGTATAAGGACAACAACAAAAAATAACTTAACTATCGAGAAGAGAGGCTCAGAACATCCCTCTGGGAGAATCTTCCTGGTGTGAGACACTCCAAGATCTTCCTTGGAAGCAACAATAAGCATAGAGCAAAAACTTTGCTGGAACTTAGCAGGAATAGACTGCGCATCCTTACAGAGTTCCTTACAGGGCACTGTCACGTTGGTGAACACATGACAAGGATAGGTCTAAAGCAGAATAGCGACTGCAGGTTCTGCGGGGCTGAGGATGAAAATCCGGAACACCTGACATCTTACTGCACCGCCAACACGGAAGCCCGAGTTAACCATCTCGGTAAAGACGTGATAGACGAAGGAGATGTACCTTCTCTGAAACCATCACAGCTAATGCAGTTTATTAAAGCTCTTGGGCTGGATGGGGAGCTTTAAGAGCGGCCAAACGCCAGCAGCTTACAGCTCATGCAAGGGGGCACAATAGATCAATAGGTCGCAGCGCAATATCACCCTCTTTTTAAATCTAAATCGGGGTTTAATTCGATTATCACTTCTGGCCCAACGATGTGTCAGTTAAAAATATTCTAATAGATGTCATTCAGACTACTTGCAAAAAACCTGACCGGAAAAAACCGAAAACCGAAATAATTTCTAGATTTGGTGTGTACATTCTAGCCATATTTTTCTACAATGTACCACTGAAGATTCAACAAAAAACTGAAATCTGAATATTAATAAGGTGGACGATTTTGATCATCCAATCATGATGATAACAAGTTGATGTCAAGTTATGTTTATTTATTCACTACTCAAAATATGTTTATTGCAGGAAAAATACCCAACAAATAATGTATAATTAATTTTTTAAGCAGAACACAAGCCAAAATATACGATACAGGTTGTTCCATGGTCAGCGCAGTCACCCAATCTGAATCCAAATAATTTATATTGAAATAGGCTTAAAACGCTAGAATTCCCTATATAAAGCACCCCATGGATTCACTACTATCAGCAGAAATAGATGATGAAACTACATTAAATTTATCATATTAGATAGAAGTTACATCGAAAATAGAAACAGATACGAAAGTTATTCCGTATATACTACTCTGCAGTATACAATTATGACGACTAACAATTGTCATTTCTAATTTCCACAAAATATATCCCACACGGATCCTGTTGAACTTCCACGCCAGCGTGATTATTTGCGAAGTTATAAAATCAAGTTGGCGAGAGGTAAAGCCGAAAAGTTATTGGCCAGTCGCTGTATTGTGTTTGTTCGCCGTAGTAGTAAATGTGAAGTACATTGCTACCAGTATAATAAAACATACGCCCGATGTTTTTGAGGTTAGGAGACCGGTGTATAAACTTTGAAATTTAGAGCGGCATAAAAGTCACAATCAGCCAGCCGAAGCTGTTGTGAAATTCAGAGCTGGCTGAATGTAAATAGATATTCTCCACTAGTATTTTTTATGTGCGTGTAAAGCTCGACAAAAGCACTTCGCTCTATACGAATACATAAGCTTTTTGGAGGTAAAATGTCTTTCGGTAGTAAATCCTATGAAGAGCTTATGATTAAATATTCTAAAAGGGAAAGGCACTCTATGTAAGGTTACATGTTTAGTTTTAATTAAAACGAGTCAAAAGCATCCTGGTAAATATTTGTTTGAATTAATTTTTAGATAGTGGATCCAAAGCAATGTTATGGATTTCTTTTTATCATTTGAGGTTGTAACTGAGGCAAGTTGAATTTGCATTCAAGCTTAAACAATTTTTTTTCAAAAACTTTATGGTTTTAGAACACTGCCTATATCCCTAACGTCAATATTTGTCTTCCAAGTGTACCTTCCGTTTTTATTAGATTTCAATCTTGTTTTTTTTTTTAATTTGATGACAATGGCGGTTATATATATGTAATACTACACCATATAAATGATACCACTCGATAAGATATTGTTACATACGTTTACTTCGTTACAAATTGTTACTCGCCAGCTCTTGTTGCTTCTGCATATCTTGATTTACGTGAATGGCGTATTTTCAAAAATCAATACTTACTTTGAGGCAATCTGCTTAGTTAAAGAGAATTTATAAAAAATAGTATTTTAATGTCACAGACGTAGTTGTGATCAAACAAACAAATATTATTATTAATTTCTGTAAGACTTTTTTTCTTACATCGTAATTCTAGCATTCTGTGTCCCATAGGCGTCTTGGTGCCTATTATCTGAGCAGCTAGTGCATTTGTCCCCCGCTTCACAACCTTCCTCCTTAATCTAATGCCTAATTTAAATATCTTTCTGTACTCAAGTCTCAGTTCAGATCAATTTAAAAGTATTTCGCACCTCCAGCTCTTGACAGGTCTTCGGGTTCTTCAGAATCAGTCCTAAAATTACCTAGTAGAATTCCTGTGCAACATTGCCTTCTTCTTGATTATGTCGATATATGTACTTCTGCTTATAGTCTATCAGGATAGTAACCAAGCCCAGACCATTCTTTGATTTTACATCTGGTTACCGATAGTAATCCATAACCATATCTATCTCAATCGCAGCGGTTGATATTGTACTCATTGCTTCTGCACGTGTCTTACTGCAGGAACACAAGTAGTCACAACGTCCAATAGGCAAAAACAAGATCATATTATTTTTACAGTTTAAGTTTACGAAATATTTTGTAAACGTATTGCGTCCCGAAGGAGATGGTTTGAAGCAGAGCTTCCTAAACGAGTAGAAGATTCTTTTATTGAACAGTAGTGGCAAAACATTTAAGGGTAAGGAAAGAAGAGGATGTTTTTTTTATAGTACAAATTACTTAGAATTCCTCTTGGACAATAAGCAGACTGTGCACGTTACTTATAAGAGATGGTATACTAACTCCTTTCCTTTGCTCTCATAGAAAAGAAATTCATGTACAGCATGTATGGATGCAATCTGACCATACATGCTGTAGTATGGTCAGATTGCATCCAAACTACAGTGTAAGTGGTCTGGTACAGAGTTAGCTTCCTTATCTTAGGTTTGTCTAGTCGGCAAAGAGATACACAGGAGTTTTCTCTTCACTAGCACAGTTTCTCTTATACACTTCCGAATATATGTAATCAACCACCTACCTTGTCCGTACTCAAGAAGAGACCCTTTCACATTTATATAAATGACAAGGGTTTTCGAACATCTCGCCTCAGCGAATTCTCTCCAGCAGATGTGATGCTAGCTAAACAAATAGGATTTGAAAACTGTTGGATTTGAAACATGTTTCCATAGGCACTGATTGTTGTGGTATAGCATTCCAACGCTACCTCGTGCATCAGTTCAGATTGCTCTTAGCCTTCATACCAATACTTCAGTCTAAAGCATCTAGGTCTACTTAAGTGACGTTTATACCATCTCTGCAGATAAAAATGTCTGAACCTTCACCTGAGAAATAACACTCTCCTCCATATGCAGATGCAAGCCTTGTGTGTCTGATTGTTGGGAGTATCGAAATTTTGTCCGTCAGTGAAACAATGTAGGTTTATATATTTTTCAAAATAATGATAATACATGTGCGATAAGATATAACAAAAAAATCAAAAACCTTCTAATTGTACAAGTATAGCCCCAATACCCGTACAAAATTAAAATTATGGTGTAGCCGCAGATACGCTGCGTTTCAATTTTTCAAAAATTGTCGATATTAGGTACAACAAATAACTTTCAATGATGTGAACATTTTAAATAGTGTTATAGAGGAAGTGCCTTCTAGAATAATGTTTTTATTATATTTTATAAAGAGCCAGTGACATTATTTCAGGTATATACCGTCATACCTATACCAGAACACTACAATTGTATAATAGAATAAAAATAATATTAAATAAGAAAGGTTTTAATGAATTTTACTATATAATTCTTTTCTCCTTTGACTAACAGATCAAAAGCTCTAAAAACACTCGGAACAAAAGAAAACGACTGGTGTTGGCATTCATTGAATATTTCACCGACGCCATCAACGAAGTAGTAATTAAAAATCGTACCGGCAAAGTGCTAAAAATATACAACTACCTACGGCTGCTACTAGGTAATAGCGTGACTTGTGTCATTCCTAATTAGAGAAGCACGAAACTGGAATTCTAGGGGAAAAAACTACTAACGCCCTTCAGACATGGATTTAATTGACGCGGGGAACGTGCGTTAACGTGAAGTCTACTTTCCTTCCGTGCACAACGTTCGTGTCAATACCAGTTCGCAATATTTTGTACTAATTACACGGTTACCATTCAAACTTCAACGATGTTTAATCCAATTATAGAATTAATTGCGATAGATTCGTGCGTATATACTGTACGCTGCTGTGCGTAACAGCGACAAGCATAGAAAATCGACGTAGTACATGAAGAAGCTGAATGTTCCCATAATTTATCATTTGCATGAACGCGTCCGCAAGTAGTATTGATTTGTGATACTAGATTAAGCCTGCCTCCTAACTCATTTCAAGTAACGCCTACTTCACGCTTTTAATATCTGATATTGTTGCTCGATGTCAATATGCTACTTAACACCTAAAAAAAGTTATTTACATATTTCAAAATTTCGATTGCAAGTAGATGATTTCAATTAATTCAACTTACTAATTCGGAATTTCGATATATTATGTATAGGATGGTCAGATAAGAATGCAAAGTGTTGTATCTCTGAAACTATTCGTCGTAGAGACTTGCGGTAAAAAAATTTTATTACTAAACTGGGCAAAAGAAGATCACGGAAAATATTTTCAGATTCCCAAGATGGTCGCCAGGGGGCGTAATCGGCATCTTAAACTTTTAAAGTGATTTTTCACAAAAATCCACCCAGTAAATGTCACAAAAAATACTTATATGGTTTTTTAAAGCTAAGCTTTGCTTGAGTAATTTTTGTTTAACACTTTTTGACGTATCTATTAAAATAAAGTGGTCGGGGGAATTCAATTTTTTTTTTTAATAAACAGCTGTAACAGCTAAACGACTGAACTGATTTTAAAAAACTTGGTCTCATTGGAAAAAGCATTTATTATTCCATCAAATCTATTATACCTGTGATATCTCTATTTCTTAGTAATGCCGCTAGAGCGCGTTCTTTGATATAATAGCAGAGAATTGCAAAATTCTCTAAAAAATTAAATGCAATAATATCACTTTATTTCATAAAAATGTAGCGAAGTGAAACCTAAATAGGCTAGTGGAAACCGTATTTCGATATCTTATTTGTAGCCTGAAGTATCGCAGAAAAAAGATACTTATATAATTTTAAAAAGACGCTATTACACGGATATTTATTGTTATTTATTTGTCTTTTTTCAAGATTCAATGATAAAATTTCAAAATTTATTTTAAGTAATAAAAGTATTCTTAGTTCAAAAAATAAAAAAAGAACGTGTAGGGCCATAATAAAAAGAAAGAACTGATTTTGAAATAAAACTTAAGGCCTCCTTAAATGCTATAAATGTCTTCCATCACACTCAATGCATTGTTGCAGCCGCTCATGCGTAGACATTACAGCAGTTTCAATTACTGCTCTTGACAGGCTACGAATGGCTTCTTGTATTCGTATTTTCATTTCGTCCCTCGTTGTTGGTTGAATTTAGTAAACAATATCTTTCACCCGACTCCAGAGATAGAAGACCAAACAGGTGAGGTCTGGGGATCGGGGAGGCCAAGGAAATAGACTTCCTCGCCAAATTCACCTCTGATGATATCTTAGATCTAAATGTTCTCACACATTTCTTGAGAAATGTGCTGGACAACCATCTAGTTGCAAAAACGTATTTTGCCATAATTGAAAGGGCACATCTTCTAATAATAAAATAGGCAATTGGTTTACCAGAAAATCAAGAAACACGGCAAAATAAATAATAAAATAAATAGGGAAATATAATAGTTCCAGTTCGAGACTCCAACGGCTTTGATATTGGACCTCGCGCAACCAGTGAGGATTGTTGTCAGACCAATAATGCATATTACGCAAATTAACGTTTCCATCACTTCTAAAAAGCATTTTCATACTTTTAAACTTTACTTGTGTATGCAAACAACATAAATTAAACTGCCTCTATAAGTATAATTTGTTCACGAGTTGATTTTAGACATTTGCTTTTCTTCCATGGCCTACTCTTCATATTCTGCGTACCTTGCACTTGCATATTACATATATGCGTTGATAACTATGCTCCTACACGTTTTTCTTACAATTTTTTGAACTAAGAATACTTTTATTATTTAAAAATTATTAAATTATGAACAATAAATACCGGTGTAATAGCGTCCTTTTAAAATTATATGATAACTAAATTTTTTTTGCGATATTTCTGGCTACGAATAAGATATCGAAATATGGTCTTTACTAGCCTATTTAGATATCACTTCGCTACATTTTGATAAAAAAGTAATATTATTGCATTTAATTTTTTAGAGAATTTTGCAATTTTCTGCTATTATAATAAAAAACGCGCTCTAGCGGCATCCCTAAAAAATACACATATCACAAGTGTGATAGGTTTGATGGAACAATAACTGCTTTTTCCAATGAGACCAAGTTTGTTAAAATCAGTTCAGTCGTTTAGCTGTTACAACTGTTTATTTTAAAAAACATTGAATTGCCCCCACCACTTAATTTTAATAGATACGTCAAAAAGTGTTAACCAAAAATTACTCAAATAAAGCTTAGATTTTTTGGTAACATTTACTGGGTAGATTTCAGTGAAAAATCACTTTAATAATTTAAGATGCCGGTTACCCCCGACCATCTTGGAAATCTGAAAATATTTTCCACGGTCTTGCTTTGCCCACTTTAGTAATAAAAAATTTTACTGCAAGTCTGTACGACGAATAGTTTCAGAGATACAGCACTTTGCATTCTGTACACCCTGTACATATGTTATTAATATTAAACTTAACTAAAGATGATCTTCAATGAATATTTCTCTAGAAAATCCTGACCAAGAAGAAGCGTCGACAGCAGTTACTTATTCTATATGAAATACTACTGGTGTAAAAGCGAACCTAGAGTCTCCAAATCTAACAAACCTTAGTTGTTGTGAAGAATTGATTACTTCCACTAGGTTATTGTAACAACAAAAATCGAAACTTACTACAACTTCCAACCGCAACAAACAAAATTTAATCTGCGTGAACAATTTCTAGCAAATATAAACAATAAAGAAACTCTCCGGTACACCAGAGAGAAGTATCTTTCCACCTTAATGTTTAACGATCCCTAGTAAATTCCTGGCCTGGTCCTTTGCGAAGGGTTATCTGTATCCGGCAAAAGCGCGAAACATGAGAGGTAATTAAACAGATTATACAGTGTCACCTTTATGCAGAGACTTTCGGCAGGAATGTGCATAGCGTAAAATTGCGAACAAACTCGATCTTTTCATAGACCTACTAACCATTATCAAGGCGAAAAGTTGTGCGATAATGACGAACTTACGTGTTAAAGTACACCTGTTCGGATATACAAATGGTTATGGTTGGGATTTTCATAAAATGTGAAACTGAGAATCGCGATTAGTTATTTTTAAGGGCCCGTTGTTGAAGCTAATGGTGAAAAGTGGCGATAAAAATGTCTATTTCCTGCGTTACAGCTATTACAATTTTATGATATTTGAATGGACATATAACTGTATCGAATTAATTCTGCCAGTATCTTAAACACCTTTCGTGATATAAGAAGTAAAATTATACGATGATTAAATTAATAAAACTTGATATTATTACATTTAATAGTTCCTTTATAATTACATTTTACATTAACATTTTTATTTCAGAGCACACTACCTAGTAATATTTAAAATTAAATT
The DNA here is from genome assembly GCA_023690525.1 of Holotrichia oblita. Taxonomy (NCBI): domain Eukaryota; kingdom Metazoa; phylum Arthropoda; class Insecta; order Coleoptera; family Scarabaeidae; genus Holotrichia; species Holotrichia oblita. Next base: position 65,449,536 of record CM043021.1, on the reverse strand, counting down.
GTTGGTTAGTTGAACACCCACATTATCTGGATGAAAAGTGTCAAATGGAATTTCATAAAACATTCATATCTTCCATATTTATTATTTTTATATATTATAACACTACGTGTGTGACACTACGCAAGCTACAGAAACATGCAAGACGGTTGACACAATCCAGGAAACGTAAAGAGATTTCCGGGATTGAATACAACCACATGTGCAATTCAGTAATATTATGTACGAGCATAGGGAGATTTGTTTTGAACGTCAGCTGAAAAAAATAATTGCACCTGGGATATAAACTTTAAATATACGAGATACACTCAACGAAATTGCTATGGTTCTAGGAAGTGACATACGTTTTACATGACGTACCTACATATATCGGGTGTGTACTAAATATACGGCAAACATTCGAGGTATGGTTTTAAGAATATTTTGTTTATTGATGAATATCGTAAGACTGCTTTTTTATTTAGGACGATACAGTAGTGTTTGTACACAAGTGTGCAGTTAACTTCTCTCGTTTGCCAGTTTAGTGCAGTTGATTAAGATATAGTTTTAGATGTTCAGGACGCATAAGTTGCTTTAGGGGAATAATAGGCCGAGAAGTTCAGCAATCTTACGGTTGTCTGCAGTAGTACTTGCGATTTCTGTTGAATCAACACTCACGCCCAGTGGCTGGAGCTTATGGCTTATATAGACTACGAGAGTCGATGAAACCAAGTTGATAATACGTGCCAGTTTTATTACCTCGAGTGAAATATGACTATTACGATTGTCCATTATTAATAATTTTTCAAAAGTTAAATTTGTGAATGAAATAAATATTTCAACCACTTAACGAATGATGCCCTTGCTATCCAAACATTTGGAGATGCTGCTCCAATGGTTCCATTTGGCGCATCTTCAAATATATGGTATCTTTCCTTGAAAATATAATTATGAGAGGCTACCGGGGAATCGCCCTTACAAAAACTATACATCTGAATCATTAGAAAAAGCTTAAAGTGAAGTTAGAAAAAAAAGTAACCCTCCGAGAAGCGCAAGAAGAGGAAGATACTTAGAAATAATAAAGATCTGTCCTATGTGCTTCATGATTTCGATTTTGCTTAGGTATGGAATACATCGCAATGCTTTGTATCTAGAACGTTGTTTTCTTATATTTTCTATGAATAAATTGTGCCAATGCGATAATTTTTATTATTTGGGTTGACTTTGTGACATACTGATGATTCAGGTAGGAGTGTGTGTCATGTATTGTGACAAATTTGGAGCCTGGCATACATTTACGTGGTTTTAATGTTCCAAAATCTCCTCACAGAAAGGTGACATTGTGTTCTAGTGAAAGCCCAATGCTATTACAATATCACCCCGAGCGATGGGGTGAATGTGTGACAAGTATACATCAAAATTCTGGTTAAACTACTATTGTTTTTTTGTTTCACATCGTCACTGTTTACTAGCTAAATGATGTGACTACTTCATATTATTTACTCGACCTTCCAGCTATAAAACTGGAACTGAAAAAATTATTGAAAGTGTCAAATCTGTCACAAAGTCACCTCGTTTTACGGTATTCCATATCCTACTCTAAAGCTAAATGAAAATTTGTGGCTGGTATTTACTCTGGAACCTATGTGGAGATATAACTTTTTTATACACAACATACATGTTGTTGCATTACTTCTGGTCTAAATAATAGCAATTGAACTTGGTAAACTAACAATGGTCTATACTGGAATATCTAAAGAGGAATACCATAAATTTACCACCATAATGCAATGGAAATCAGTCATTCCATGATACAATTTCAGATAGTTTTAAGAAATTCATCCAAATACAGGTACCTATAAATACATAGGTATGTAGGTATTTATAGCTATTTTTATCATTTTATACTGTTGTTGTAGCCACTATAAATCACGGAGGCCCTGTCCTCGAACCCGACTGCAGCGATGGTGGAGACGATCCTTGGGCTTCCTCCACTGCAAGTCATGCTGTGGTCAGAGGCAACCCTAGGGCCCTATAGAGTAAAATGTAGTGTCTGCAGGGGTTTCTCCGGCAAAACGGAAGATCACACTAGCATCTTCACCTACATCGAACAGACAGTATCACTGTCCGTGAGGGCGGACAAGATCTCGCCCTTCTTCAGTTTCAGGCAATACAATGTAAACATCTCCAGCAGAAAAACCGCGAAAGTCCTCGTCCACAAATCTAGACAGGAATTATTCCGCTAGTTTGTAGATGCCTCTAAAACGCCAAAACGGCACGGGAATTGGAATTTGAAAAGATGGACAACTCAACGGCGCGGTCTTCAGCCTCGTCCATCTTCCAAGCCGAAATAATTGCCATTCAAACCTGTGCAGAGGGTATTTTAAACCGCCCGCAGGTGAATGGAGAGGTAGAAATCTTGTCGGACAGCCAAGCTGCCCTAAGAACACTACAGACTGTCAGGTTTGATTCCGAGGTAGTATTAGACTGCTATACGAATCTTGTAAATCTAGTGGAACATCACAGTCCCACGCTGTGATGGGTGCCAAGTCACTCTGGAATCAGAGACAATGAAATGGCTGACAAGCTAGCAAGAGATGCCAGCGAACGACCATTCGTAGGTCCAGAACCGAATTGGAATGCACTTGCCAGCATGAGACACTGTAAAACTCTCGGGATCCGCCCTATGAGAAAAGACTGCGCAAGGCAGTCTTTATGAGCAGAAACAGGCTGAGGTTACTCACAGGGATCTTAACCGGTCACTGCGCACTGAATAAAAACATGTATCGCAGTAAACTCTCCCCTGTGTCAATCTCTTTACTGACTGCTTAACAGTGAATTAGATAATCCCGGAGTAAGTAAATTAACTCTCGACCATGTTGCGGACTTCTTTCTCCGGGTGCAATGTGGTTAAGAGTACTAAAACGGCACGGGGGCACAATAGGTCTCTCTTATGGTCGAGCTTGCCTTTACGGATGTCTAGCATAAAAGGAGCTTTACCGTTTTGATCTATAATGCAAAATATTTCTCAATAAGGTGGTAGAAAGTTGTTTCCTTTCAACACAAGATTGTAATTAGCGCGTTACACCGTTTCGTATACCGTTTTAATTTCTCTCATGCTAGGCAGTTCGTCGTTTATAAGAATGTTTCTAGATTTGTCAAAGATTTTGATATTTCAAGAATTTACTATGTAACTTCTGTCTTTAAACATTTGCGTGTAGTAGTTGAGGGATTAGTACAGAAAGATACAAGAAGCAAAGAAAGTAAATGTATTAAATAACTTCAAACTTTAACGCTCGTATTATTAATTACAGTTCCTGTTTCCTGTAACATAAAAATGAAGATTCTCTGCGGTAATTGCGTAGCTTAACTATAATTTCCTTTGCCCTGACACAAACCGGACGAGTTACCAGATTTAGAAACATGTTTTGCAAATCCCATTTATTTGATTTTCTCCGCTTGACAAATGTTCAGATTATTTTATTTGCCCATACCACTTTTTGCTATGCTAAATATATCCCGCACAGAACGTTGTTGTCGGAACATTAAGCAGCACATCTTTCTTGCCAACGAGATCGATAAAACGTCTGCATCTTATCTTCTGAAAAGCTTTTAGAGATATCTCGTTAAGATGTATTAATTCGCATCATATAATCTTCTAGCTTTCACAAAACAAAGTAAGACGTCGCCTTTGATATTTTACTGCCTTGTATTAATAGGATTTAATTAGATACATCCAATAGTCATATAACTCGATAAATTTCAACGTAATCCTACAAATTCTGCGAAGGAAATTTTGCTAAAGAGAAAAAAAGGACTGCTGCTGTGAGGCGATTGACAACAGCGCAATGGCTTGATTGCTATCGAAGCTTCGAAATGTGATTGATGTCGAGGTGATTTAATAATCTGACAAATCGCAATTTATCTGAAAAGTTCTATTGGAAAGCCTTTAGCGACATTCTTTACAACTAACTGAGATTTCGCCACTGTATCCTATTCTTGTCGCAAAAACTGTGTTATTATTCGGCAGATATTATTAACTTTCAACGTACAACTTAAAAACCTGAAATAAAATTTTAAGAGCTGAATCACGTTTACGCGTGCTCTAAACTAAACAAACGTCACACAATTTGAAACCCTTCGAGTTTTTCCATTATTCCGAAAATCATCAGGAAATAATCTGACAATTTGCCTAATCGCATAAAAAGTACAACTGCCCAATCGATCAAAACAAAAACAATTTATATATCATTCACCACATATATGGACAAATCCCATTGGGTATAGCGCCGAACTGTATAATATATTCAGGCACGTAAATAATGTCTGCGGTGTGATGCTCGACTAGGTATTAATGGAAACCTCGATCGTATCGAATAATTGAAGCGAGATATGTAACGGACAATTTTCCGAGAAACATTAACGTTTCTGAACACCCTCAATTCCTATAGGAACTTAATTAATCTTATGTTATCGTGATACGCCTACTCACCTAACGCAAGCGTGACTTCGAATTTAGGTACATCATAGAAAGTTAGAGTCGAGTTAGAGAAGTTAGATCTTAATCCTAAATAAACTGTCGGTGCTTTATTAATGGCACTATAACTTAATATTCTATTTTCTAGTATGATACAAAGTTCCTTGAAAAGCTGGTGCGCACGTACACTCGGTACGACTTAGACTTCGAACGATTTTAGTGAGTTACCTTATTAAAATCGTTCGAAGACTAAGTCGTACCGAGCGTACGTTTCGATAGCAATTAAGGACACTCAAAATTTGCTTCTGAACGATTCAGTTATTGTTAACAATTGTTATTGAGAATGATGGAAAATTTACATATTTACATAAATTAGGAAGATAGCCGATAGAATAAAATTGTAATCAACATCTAGCGATATTGTTCTCTATGAACTGGATTTAAGTAAGGCATCCCTAAGGCAACCTTGTCGGTAGCGCTTATGGTAACATCTCGCAAAATCGGTACTCCAGTTGAACTATTATTCACTGTGGAGACATAATTAACAGCGCAACATTATTTACGGCGACAAAATATTGTAACAAAGCCATGGAAACACATTTATACACCTACGTTACAAAGCAATAGCTGTGAGTAGTCTTGGTAAGCAGCTCAGCATAGAAAGCCACTGCAGCAGCACTAATCGCATGTTATGTGATGCTTATCACCCTACTAATACAGCTTTAGTTCCAATTTCAGGTGAAGACGTCAAAATATATTGTCTCCTTACTTCACTCTTCTACAGTATGAGTTGCAATTATTGATTTCCTTTGTTTTCCTGACGTTCTTTCTGAAGCCAGACTTTTAATAAGTACGCAGAATTTCAGAAGACATTATATTGTTTCTTCATGCCAATAAATTTCTATTTTGGAATCCTCATATGATGAGCCTGTGATATTTGGATCTGTTACAGTATTAATCGTGTTTTCCTTTCTCTTGGAATATTTCCGGCATTCAATGACGGAATGAATGGTTTATCAGTGACATAATGTAAGTATGTACCGAAAATCAGACTTAATAATTTATCAGTCGGTAATGGCACGATCTAATGACTGAGTTTTATTGAAGTCTAAAGCGGAATACTCAGCCTACAAATTTCGTTCATTCTCGATCGATGACCTTAAGGAAAATACGAAACTCATACATACAGAGGATTAACAAAATTTTATGTCGTAGGTTGCAAATGCTGTTTCGTTAAATGTTCTAGGACAAATTCCCGGTGTATGTATCTGGTTGCGTTAATATAATAATGTGTGATATACAACTTACCAAACCAAGCCAAAAATTTGTAACCAAATTGCTAAAAATTTACTAACTTGTAACATTTTCAAATAAGCACTGCCAAACACGCCCTCTACTGTCGAAGAACCGAATATTACATGAAAAAGTAACTCTTGCATTTATTACTTCAGCAAATATAGTTTCTAGTCAGTCATAATGTAATATTTGGATTCTACCTAGCCAGCTTATAATGTCTGATCTAAATTATTAATAAAACATTACGTCTAGTTCATCAATTGAAGTACTGGCTTATTTAATACATTAGAGTAGCTACTGGATTAAAAGTAGTTGTATTGTTAGGTATATTATATTATGTGAATGTATTCATTTCATTTTATAGATTTACCTGCTGCAATATGTTATATAAAATTATTTAAATAATTAACTATTATTATAAATGTTTTTGTTCATATCATTATTGTACATTTTGCGCAATGCAGAGAAAATACATACCTATTACGAAAAAGCTCATGCCATTTATTTATATTTATAGATTTAATTTGTAAATATTTATGTTCATTTACTGTAGAGCAATTAGTTTCACAATTTGCATGCATTTCAAATAATTTCACCCAATATTTTTAGTGAAAAAGACTAATTTTAGGATTCGAATAAAATCACCTATCGAGTGAAGTCTTCCGCTTGTGTAACATAACATCATATATGCCTAAGCGACGTATTTCAGATGATATGGATAATTCTATATGAAAATTGTGCAGCTGCAAGTCTTGCATAGTTTATACTGCACAATATCCAATTAATCAAAGTGCAATTCTTCTAAAATTCAAAAACAGTATTTTCACTATGTCGCCCAATGAAACAGCGTTCATTATACTTATACTAATACTATATACTATATACTAAAACTATATACTAATTTGTTCCAAAGAGAAAGGTCAGAATTGTCTTGATATTGCTCTTCTCAAAGCGTAATTTTTACTTTTTGGGCTCTGCTGGTGATTTCCATGCCCCACTATGACGTTTTATTTTTGGCTCGTATTTAAAACACCACGTTTCATCTCCAGTTACAATGGCTGACATGCTTTCCGAATTCGTTTGTGACATTTTTAACATGTCTTTGCAATGGTAACCTCTCCTGTCTTTTTGGTCGTCTGTCAGAGTGTGCGACACGAAGCGCGTACAAACCTTCTATTTGCCAAAATTTTCGGTTAAAATTCGATAGACTGTGCTTTCCGGTATCCCAGTTCTTCTTTGATGAGTCTCGCAGACACACAGCGGTCGCTTCGAAAAATTTCTTTGACTTTTTTGTTGTTTTCTTCATTGCGAGTTGTTTTTGGCATCGCTGCTCTGTAATAGTCCTCAAGACCGTCACAGAATCGGCCAAACCAACGAAAAATTTGTGCACGGTAGACGCACGTACATCCTCGTACACATGTTTTAGCATTTCGTACGTTTCTACACGACTTTACCGTTAATGTGCACTTTAGTAACAATTAAACAAAGAACACCTTTTTCTCCGATTATGTTAAAGTCAATTTCAGAAAACAGTTGTAAGGCCGCTACATATTACGAACATAAAGAAAAAGATAACGCAAGCTTCTCAAAGTGTATAGGTGTAAATTCTTAGATGTAATGTTGTTTCCAAGAACATTACTGGTCTGCTTCGACAAGTAAGTGCTAGTAAATTGATGTAATAATTTGTTATTTTGGGATGAGACTCTTAAGTAGTGCTTTCAGGTTGCAAGTGCTATTTGTAATAATAAAATTAAAATAACGCACAAACTACTTACTTTAGGTAAAGAAAATGTTTAACCAAGTTGATACCATAATAAAAAAACGTTCATGTAACGACATAAAAAGTGAGTTCTATAAAATAGTTAAAAATAAATTAAATGATATCGACGCTACATTAACAATAATGATGATTTTTATGTCTATATATACTGATAAACTCTATAAATACCAATACAACCTTATTATGATTTTAGGATACAGTTCTAAGGGATTCCCACCTTTTTCCTTTTTAAATTCATCTAAAAACCAGAGATGCATTGGAAGATATTGCACTAATGAATCATCATATTTATTTAACCTCGAAAGTTTAGTAACTTCAACCAAAGTGTTGCCCTGAGTGTATATAATCATGAACAGAATTAGCTCGAGCACTTAAAAACCATAACAGTCAGAATAGTGCTCTCGCAGACTTTTTGGATGAATTTCATGCTCTACAAAAAAGTCTTGAAAGTTTTTTGATATCATCTGTCAAATTACAATTATGGTTATTTTTACGTTATTTTCCTTTTTTTGCGAATCCAGCTTTAGCCGTATAAGATATCAAAAAAACTTGTAAGACCTTATTTGTAGAGCATGAAATTTTGTACAAAATGCCGATGAGAGCCCTATTCTAGTTGTTATAGTTTTCAAGTTCTCGAGCTAATTTTGTTCGTGACTAAGCAAAGCACCGACCATAGGTGCATGATTTGTACAGTATAATACATTATTATAACTGTGTCTACTTGGACATTAAAATAGACTGCAGTCATATAACGTGTGTTGAATGCCAACAAGGTATAACTTGTTTAAATTTGCTGAAAAGTAAACAACACATAAATACAGTGTTTATTTCATTTTATTGTTGTTCTTTGTTATTACAGCTAGTTTTTTATTTCAATGGTATGAATTAGTAGAAACCTGAGCTGATCGTATCGTTAGTAAGAAACTACTTGTTAGCTAAAAATATATGTGCCATGTTTCTGACTTATAGATTATGTCTACAAAGCTCGAAAATTAGATTTAAGAAGACTGGTAATAAGGCTTACAAAAACTCGTATAGGAAGCGCGATTTGAGCAATAAAGGAACACAATTTAATGTAGCTGAAACTATATTTAAATGATAAAGAACTTTGTGATTAATTAAATGTTTCAAAAACAAAACTTTAAAGAACGATAATCCAAATCAGTGCGAAATAATCTCAATTTTCACAAATATAATTATAGCTTTTTCTACAGGTTAAAGTAAACAACCATCTTCTTGAATCGAATCGCAAATAATCAACACCCCCATTCTCCATTTACACGCGGAATAATTCTAAACCCTTCGACGACGGTTCGCCCAATCTATTTCCGTACAAGAAAGATAAAGAGACGTGGGTGAAAGGTGTCAGCGTGCAACCGGACTCCGTTTCTAGCGAGAGACGTCACGGTCTAGAAAAGCATAGAAATAATTCCAGGCGAAGCGGATCAACTCTCGTCGGATTTTAAGTGATTGATCATTGTTTGGTACGTGAGCGGATATCTGATTCGTCTCGAAGCAATACGGTTTTTCCATTCGACGCGACGGCCTTTTTAAAAAATATTAACAAGAAACTAGTCGTGGTTGTTATTTTTCTAACTTTCCTCATTTTATCGGAGAAAATTGATTTGTAATTGTAGTTTTCCAATCTTTCAACAGCAGATAATAATCGTCAGACGTACGACTGCTTCACCCTTTTTCTTATTATTTCTCGATTGACGTCAATCTCTTTTAGTACCTAATCGGAAGGAATTTGCAGAAATCAATTACGCGCTATATAAGCGGAAAGAGGATTACTTTCCGTTTACTATTTAAGGAAAGATGCGGCGATAAACGAAAACGAAACAAATATAAATTGCTACGGCGAATATTTACTACTCTATTTCTGTTTTTGTAATGCAATATTACGACTCCTTCCAAAGATAGAACAGAAATATTGTTGAAATTTAGTCGGCTGAAGGCTAACTAAGTATGTATCCCATATACTTCAGTATTATGTGCCAGTACTGATCTGGTACTTGATAATACTTCCATCGACAAAGTTCACAATGTCTATACTATTTTACAATATTCTATCTGTAATAGCAGCAAAGTAGATTTAGGATATATACTTGCCTACATAGTCACGAAATTTGTGGTCTTGGGCCGTGTTTAAAAGCCGACTGGTCTGCAAACAAACCATTCTATTTGTAGTGGATCCTACTTTAATAGTAATCTGGGAATTTCTGCTCTCCTCCCAAAGGAGCGACTAACCATTAAAGATATCATCAACATATCCGCAAGCTAAGGAAAAAGGATGCAAATTCTCGAGAAAATTAAGTATCTTTGTACCTCTATATGCTGGTTCTATGCTACGGTACACTTAGGTTCTCCCAATTCCTTGTATTCATATTACTACATACGGTGGCGAGGGCACAGTTCATAACGAACAAGCCCAGCAGCAGGTTAAGCGCAACTCAGTCCTACCAGGCAAAGCCTCTCCCTGCTGTAGATCGCAGTGAGGGTTTTACCCTATCCTACCCGAGGTGCCACTGTGATTGCAAAACACTGCGGTCTAGACCAGAAAAGGTCGAAAAACAATCTCCTGATCCGGCTGTCGTGTCGTGGCTTAGGATCTGCGACAGGAACAGACGGCGCCGGACGGAGCATGACATCCGTCCGTCATACCAGGCACCCTCATGCTGTCGTGGACATGTCTCGCGGGCATGGGGTGTTGGGGGATCTTGGCTTAGCCGCCCGGATCGAGAGGAGACAACCTCACAAAAAACCTAAATCTTAAGGCAAAGGGGTCCGGCCGACGGGATGCGTGGCTAAATAGAGGATTAGTCTGCGAGGACCCCAACCTTGGGGCACCAGGGGAACCCCATTGGATTTACCCCTCCATCCTACATGCGGGGCTCTGTAGAGGTGGACTGTTATTTCCCTAGCTACTCGTGGGACTAATCATGGGTAAGTTTAAACAAAATAAAAAACAAGAGCGGGATGCCACCGCACAGACCACCGGGACTGGTGATAGAGAAAAACCCTCTACCAGTAAAACCGGGACCAAGGAAAGGAAGGCTCGTCATATGACATCCCTTCCTGCATTAGGACAACCTGGAGGCCTGGACGATCCGAAGACGAAGGGCCTCAGCGGAGCAGGCCAAAAATGGTACCTGCGCTTCCTTAAACAGGGCTTGACACCTGAGGAAGCCAGGGCAAAAGTCGACCGACAGAAGCAGGAAAGGCAGAAGGCCTCACCATCAGCAACCGCTGGGACAAGTCAAGGCAAACGGGGCAGTGAGCATATCTCACCTGCCCAAGCGCCAGGGCAAAAAAGAGGAAAACCAAACCCTCTACCTCCGGTGCAGCAAGCGCAGTTGGGCGAGCCACCAGCTATGCTACTGCTGCAAAAATAACGAAAGTAGGAATAGTACCAGAGGAATACCCTCAAGTATGGATGGATGCTACTCTGCTGACTTCGCTGGAGGAAGCTCTAGTGGAGGCAATGGTGGAGAGCACGGTTCGAGGCCTACAGTTCGCCGGCATACATTTCCGTCAGGGAGTAATGTTGGTGGACTGTGAGACAGACGAGACGGTTAACTGGCTTGACCAGGTAGTAGGCTGCCTCCCCACGTGGAAGGGACCGAAACTCGTGACGAGGAAAGGAGATGACCTCCCGAAACCCCACGTCATGACGGTATTCCTACCAAGAAGCAACGGTCAGGAAGCAGGGAAGCTGCTCAAACTGATTGGCGTCCAGAACCCGCAACTCCAGGTAGATCTCTGGAAGGTTATAAACGCCAAAGAAGAAGGGCACGGCCAGGTACTCACTATTGGGATTGACCCCAAATCATGCGAGGCGATTCTGGCAAAGGGATGTACCATCCATTACAGGTTTGGTAGAATCCCCGTGTCTGGACTCAAGAAAAACCAGGAGACACCAGAGACAAAAGAGACTACCTCTGACACCTCTGAGCCCGTAGTGGAGCAACGGGGGACTAGCGAGCAAAGCTCTCCAGCCTCTCGAGGTACGCTTGACGACATCAATTTCGATGACGTCAAGATTGAGTCTGACCCGGAAGGAGAAGTCACTCCAACACCGCAGTCACCTGCAGAACTGGAGGCAAGTGACCCTCCAATCGACTAGCCGCCTTCACCAGGTTGATGCAAGTCAACTTGCAGCATGCGAGAGGAGCCTCGGCTGTAGCTGCAAGGATGTTTACGAAGTGCAACCTGGGACTTGCAATGATCCAGGAACCTTGGATCAATGGAGGGCAGATCAAAGGACTGTCGTGTAAAAACTCACAGGTAGTATGGAATCGCAGGCAGGAACACCCTAGAGCCTGTATCCTAATAAGAAATAACATTAAATATATGTGTGTTTCAGAATTTATGACTCGGGACTTGACAGCAGTCTTCATACACCTCGACTTTGAGGGCACAAACCGAGCCATTGTCATTGCCTCTGCTTACTTCGCCGACGGGACAACAGCACCGCCTTCGGAAGTGAGGGAGCTAGTCAGGCACTGTAGCAGGAATAACCTGCCGTTGATAGTAGGCTGCGACGCCAATGCACACCATGTTATGTGGGGAAGCACGGACGTAAACGAAAGAGGTAAGTCCCTTTTAGAATTTCTATTATCCTGTAATCTCCAAATCCTTAATGTGGGCAAAGAACCAACGTTCGTAACGAAGGTAAGGAGAGAGGTACTAGATATAACATTTAGCACCTTTGGCCTGAGTAGTATGATCAAAAACTGGAAGGTCTCAGATGAACCCTCCCTGTCAGACCACAGGATTATAGAGTTCACTCTAGAGGGACATGACCCCTCAACCTACCTTGACAGAAACCCCAGGAAGACAGACTGGGATATGTATAGAACATGTCTAAAGGACAACCTGGACCAGCTGCATACAGGCGGGACTACACACCACCTGAAGCTGGAACAAGATGTAGAACACTTTAGCGAGGCGATAATGAAAGCTTTTGAAGCTAGTTGCCCGCTAACTGCGAGGAAGCCAACTAAGGACAGTCCTTGGTGGAACAGAACTCTAGCAAACCTCAGATCTGTAGTCCGTCACCTGTTCAATAGAGCGAAGGTTGACGGGGACTGGCAGAGGTATACAGAGAAGTTGACTGAATACAACAAGGAGATAAGGAAGGCTAAAAGGCAAAGCTTTATGAACTTTTGCGAAAACATCACTTCCACTCCGGCGGCAGCAAGGCTTCATAGGGCCATGGCAAAAGGCGGAACAAGACCTGTGATGGCCCTGAGAAAACCAGATGGTAGCTATACGGAAGAGGAAAAGGAGCGGGCCAGCCTGCTACTTAAAACACACTTCCCAGGTAGCAACGAAACAGACCTGGAAGAGGCAAATACACATACCAGGAAGCCCAAACGGGAGGACTGGGAAATTGCCAAGCGCATCTGTACAAGACAGCGCATGGAGTGGGCGATAAACACCTTCCAGCCATACAAATCGCCGGGAGTGGACGGGATTCTCCCCGCACTCCTGCAAGAGGGCCAGGAAGAGGTAATACAACACTTAGTGAACATAACGAGAAGCAGTCTAGCGTTGGGATACATACCCAAAAGCTGGAGAAGGGCTAAAGTCACCTTCATACCAAAAATTGGGAAGGAAGATGGGACCAACCCCAAATCCTTCAGACCCATTAGTCTGACACCCTTTCTATTGAAAGCGATAGAAAAACTAGTAGATAACTATATTAGAATGGAGGTAATGGAGAAAGCTCCACTTCACAGGAGTCAGCATGCATACAGAGCGGGCAGATCGACAGAGACTGCTCTGCATGAGCTAGTAGGAATCATTCAGAAAACCCTGGATGATAAAGAAACAGCGATCTGCGCTTTCCTGGATATTTCTGGTGCGTTCGATAACACGTCACATGACGCGATTGAACGAGCACTGGAAGCAAGGGGAGTCAGTAAAACAGTAACACGATGGATAAGTAAAGTGCTCTCCACGAGGACAGCTGGGATGACGGTAGGTGAACGGACTATCAAAATCAGAACCACTCGTGGAACACCTCAAGGTGGCGTCTGTTCGCCTTTAATGTGGAGCCTGGTGGCAGATGAACTGCTCAACAGGCTGACAGCCTTCGGCATACATTGTGTAGGATATGCCGATGACATTGTAATAATAGCAAAAGGCAAGTATGAGGGGATTCTTTGTGACCTGGTACAAACAAGCCTTAAAATCACAAGTGAATGGTGTCGATCAGTGGGGCTGAGCATCAACTCCGCAAAAACCACGATTGTACCTTTCACTAGGAAGAGAAACATTTCGAACATGAAAGACATCCACTTGGATGGAACAGTGATCAAACGCAAATCAGAAGTTAAATACTTAGGAATAACCCTAGATTCAAAACTTCTGTGGAACAGACACATAGAACTGACAATGAATAAGGCAACAAGAGCCTTAATGATATGCCGGAACCTGGCAGGTAAAACTTGGGGCTGCAACCCAAGTATACTACGATGGCTGTACGTCAGTATAGTAAGACCTATGGTAACGTACGGGGCAATAACCTGGTTCCAGAAGGTCACTAAAGTTACAATCAGGAATACCCTTGACAAGTTGCAACGGCTGGCATGTGTATGCATCACCGGAGCCATGAGAACATGCCCAACTGCGGCCCTAGAGGTAATTTTAGACCTCTCCCCCTTACACATAGTGGTGGAGGGAGCGGCCCTTGCGGCTATGCACAGACTGACCAGGGCGGGGACTGGAAGGGGCGAGACTCCGCACCAGAGAGCATGGACATCTCAAGCCGGGCTCTCCCCACTTCTAAGCCTACCAAATGATGAAATGGTCAAGGAATATAGCTTTGAAAGGAATTTCCTCACCAAGCTAAGTAATAAGAGAGAGTGGGTAGGAGAATACTCCACGTACTCCCTAAAGGAAAACACTATCAAGTGGTATGTGGACGGGTCTAAAACCGATAAAGGAACAGGTGCAGGCATATTTGGGCCAGGAACCAAATATTCCGAGCCAATGGGGACATACCCCAGCGTCTTCCAAGCGGAGATCAATGCAATTGGAAGATGTGCTCAACTGAACCTTGACAGGAACTATCGGAAGCAGAGCATTGCAATTTTTTCCGACAGTCAAGCAGCCCTAATGGCGCTGAGCTCTAACACGGTCAGCTCGAAATTAGTCTGGGAATGTCTTGATAGATTAAACAATCTGGGCAAGAATAATAGAGTTGCACTATACTGGGTACCAGGACACACTGGAATCAGAGGCAACGAAGAAGCTAATTCACTAGCAAGAAAGGCCGCTACAACTCCGTTTGTGGGACCTGAACCGTTCTGTGGTATAGGGACGAGCACCTACAAAAAAGAACTTAAAGATCGGGAAGAGAGCCTCAGAGCATCCCTCTGGGAGAATCTTCCCGGTCTGAGACACTCCAAGATCTTCCTTGGAAACTACAATAAGCATAGAGCAAACACTTTGCTGGAACTTAGCAGGAATAGATTGCGCATCCTCACAGGGTTCCTTACAGGGCACTGTCACCTTGGTGAACACATGGCAAGGATAGGTCTAAAACAGAATAGCGACTGCAGGTTCTGCGGGGCTGAGGATGAAAATCCGGAACACCTGACATCTTACTGCACCGCCATCACAGAAACCCGAGCCAGCCATCTCGGACGTTATAGACGAAGAAGACATACCTTCCCTGAAACCATCACAGCTAATGCAGTTTATCAAAGCTCTTGGACTGGATGGGGAGCTGTAGGAGCGGGCATACCCCCAGCAGCTTACAACTCACGCAAGGGGGCACAATAGATCAATAGGTCGCAGCGCAATATCACCCTCATTTCAAATCTACAAATCTACAATCTACTACATACGAAGGCGACCTGAAATTCCGGAATCGACAAGAAAAACACGATATTGGTGTAGTTTTTATTTTTATTTTTCAATGTAGTCTACTCGAAGATCAATACACTTTTTCAAACGATGCTCCAGTCTGTTCAAGCTGTCGGAAAAGTAGGATGCTTCGAGGTCAGCAAAATAATCATCTGTATCCTCTCATCATCTGTGACCTCCTCATTTGAGGCAAATTTCTTTCCTGCCAGCGATTTTTTCAAGTTTGGGCATAGGAAAGAAGTCGCTAGGGTCCTGTGAATATGGAGGGTGAGAGACTAATTCGTAGCGCAACTCATTCAATTTGGACACAACGATGTGGAATGAATGAACCGGTACATTTTCATGGTGGAAAAGCAATTTTTCCGCTGCAAACGAGGCCGTATCTCCTTCAATATTGCATCGAATTAAACGTGTCGATAGCCACAGTGGTTAGGCGGCTGACTATCGTTGTGGCAGGACGATAGGAGCCGGGTTTTAATTCTCTGAAGGGACGGTGACGTGATCGACTTACCATTCACTTTTGGGAACAAAGTGATTAACACCCAGGCATTATAAAAGGCGATATGATGCTGTCACAAAGCCATTTGAACACGATTTACACACACAAAACAACACCGCGAGAGTTGCAGTGATAGATAGACAAGTAAGCTTACAGAGTCAGCAACTAAGCACCCACCACACATAAAAAAATTGCGTCAATAAATCGCTGTAGTATTGCCCCGTGATCTTCCTTCCCTTCTGCCGATAGTCGCTAAAGATCACAACCAGGAGTCCCAAAGAATGGTCGCCATGATCTTTTCGGCTGATGAAACGGTCTTTGCTTTCTTCGGAACTGATTCGCCCGGAAAAGTCCACTGCTTCAAGTGTTCCTTGGTCTCCGGTATTTAGTGGTGGATCCAAGTCTCATCCACGGTTACGAAACGCATGAAAAAATCGCGTGGATTGCGTTGCGAGATGCCTGTTGTCTCTAAGTTGTACTTGTGCGGCTACGTTTGAATTCGTTCGAAGCTGATGGTCGAAAATGATGGAGTAGATCCACCATGAACTTCTAGCAAAATCGTTCGTATTTCCATGGCCGTTTTTCCAGCCATCCATACGTGTTTTATCACTGCACGAAATTCGATTTTATCCATTTTTGCGAAATCGCCTGACTTGCTACACAAAGCACACTCTTAAACAACAATTACTGGAAGTGGACGTCTGAAATTTTGATAGTTACTATGAAATTTTCGGCAAGGTTGCCCTTGCCGACCAATGAATCCACTTCAACCTTCGCGCGTCACCTCTTGCCGATTGCGAAAACATTTCGCCCCTCGTATATCACAATTCTTAACGAAGCAGCTCTGATTACGTCTAAAGAACCTAAGAATCTCTTAAATATAAAAGAACATCAGCGGAAGCATATTTAACTATCTGAAGAGTGGACGACATAATGTCACAATTCTATTCTGCAGGAGAGACATCCATTGCAGTGCCCCAGCAAACGATACCATACCGTAGGGGTGACTTTAAGCAGAACAAACCTGCTTCAGCGAACTTAAATTGACGCTGTGTCGAAGTTCCTCACGCCACACGGTGCTATACTTAACTTTCCCTCCAAAATAGAACACTGAGCGTTAAATCTTAATCTGGAATCTACCGTTAGTTGTAGCGCCATCTTCCGGGATAGACCTCCCATTACCTCGAACATAGAGGCTACTGATTGAAGTTGTCATTGTTTTAAAATGTATGCAGTAGCTCCGTTTACTCTCGTTCAGCATTAAGCCGTTTAGGTCACACTATTCGATCACAGCCCAAATGCCGTCACTAGCCATGATTGCAATAGCAATGCAAGTCATTACTATATAGCTCAGCTCTACTATGTAGTCTGCTTGACACTATTGGATTAAAATTCAATTGCCACACTTGTTACTGTATTCGACAGGTACGAAGAAGCGGTTACACAAATATCGAGTTCTTGCAATTTATCGAACAGCAAATCGTGATCTATAGCGTCAAGATTTCAAATTGCTTGTATATATAATTTAGGGCATTATGAGTAGCATCATAAGTCGATTTATTCGAAATGAAACCAAAATTAGATTGTCATAATGAGACTTTTGTTTGCGCGAGTAGTTTCGGATACTACTCTTTACTATCTTTGTATGTTTCAAATAAATTTATGTCATTTGTACATTTATTTCTTTCTAAGTAGTAATTTTCACTACTAACCGTGCTAATTTTCTAGCAAGAAACAATATGCAAACTATTTCTACGTATCATTGCGCATTGCAAATTTCAATCAAAGAAACTAAAATCTGTTAACTTTCAAAGCGGTTTTTCCAGCTTTCAACCTGAACAAGTCTCAATATTCTGCTTTATTCCGATCTGAATTTGACAACCGAAAATCTTTGCAAGCAAAACTTACATATATTTCGAATCAGTGACAATGATTCATTTAAAAAATTGCAACATATTCTTTATTTCTAAAAGTTTATTTTCCCAAGCTGTCGTTTTAAGACTCGTAATAAGCAGCTTTCTTCAACCATTAAGCGTACAAACGAAATTAAGCATGCAAGTATTTGCTTGAAGGCGAAAAGTATTACGTCGTATAATCGTTTTATTCGATTTCCTCTAAATGTACGCCCTGTCAATTACAGAGCCTTCAAATTCACTAAGAGGGCGAGTTAAAGTGGGTGTCAAAGTGCTTGCTATTACTCATCGTTGTAAAAGAGATTAGGCCCGTGCAGTACTCAAAGAAAATTAGATTAATTGCTTTGATAAATTTTCGCTTAACAACGGTGAACTTTCAGTAGAAGTTAGGAAGGTACAGTCAAAATACATCGAAAACCGCCCAACTGAGGTCAGAATTTCCCAGACACTTTCATTAGCAGATCCGGTGAGAATTGTTGTAGACTCTCAATCTTAACTACAAAACCCGTATAAAATAATCTCTTTCTAACACCACGACATGTTAAACTGTGGTTAATTAGAAGGTTAACACTACTCGCTGTAAACACAGTAATTGCACTGTGACTACGATTAAGGGTGCGAAGATATCGAAGATTAATTCTTGCAGGTAGTAAATTTAATATATTGTATATTTTGTTATCAAGATATATCAGATTATTAGTGCTGTTATAAATAGGATATACTTTATTATAAAGGTCTTGTTTGCTTTCTACATACACATTAGCAGATAAAGATGTACTACAATAGAGGTAGGGGAGTTAGTGGATTGGATAGTATGTGAACTCCAAACGTAAAGAAAGTACCCTGAGGTTAAGAATATTCTAGTAAACTGTCAATTTAATCAAGAGACTCAATTGCTCAGATTCTATAGCAATATGTATTTCATGTCATAATGTCATAAAATCATCAAGGTAGTAAATCTTGCAATTATCAGAAAAAGTTTAGTGAGTATGGCCGCATACTACAACCTACTACTATACTCTGAAATGAATTTTGTTCATGCTCGCGATGACGCATCCTGTTAGTGTGATGCTGTAGGGTTGTATACGAAATTACGCAATTGAGCACCTACAAGGATTGACTGCTGAAAATTAGATTACCCACAATAATGCCTTCTCCAACTATTCTCTAAACGGAAACACCATTAAATGGTATGTCGATGGTTCTAACCGGCAAGGCGAAACAGGTGCAGGAACATTCGGATCAGGAACCAAATACTCAGAGCCAATAGGAATATACCTTAGGGTCTTCCAAGCGGAGATCAATGCAATTGGAAGATATGCTCAACTGAACTTTCTTCGATAGTTCTAACACCATCAGCTCCTGCCTTGGCAGACTAAACAACCTAGGCAAAGGGGCACAGAGTTGCACTATGCCGGGTACCAGCATACACTAAAATCAGCGGCAACGCAGGAGCTCACCTATTAGCAAGGAAGGCATACACAACTTCTTTTGTGGGACTGGAGCAGTTTTGCGGTACAAGAATGTGCATCTACAAAAAAGGACTCAAAGATAGACAGAGAAGGCTCAGAGTATTGCTGTGGGAGAATCTCTCTGATTTGAAACATTTTAAGATATTCCTTGGAAACTACAATAAGCATATAGCAAAGATCCGAGCAAAGGGCCGAGGATGAAAATCATGAACACCTGACATCTAACTGCACCGCTATCACGGAAACTTCAGCGAATTATCTCAGAAAAGACGTCATAGAGAAAGAAAAAATACCTTCTCGGAAACCATCACAGCTGTGGCAGATTATTAACGCTCTTAGACAGGCAGTTTACGTACTACAGACTTTTTATTCATTTCAGTTTCAATAAAATCTGAGCTGTCACTACATAGCTGTTGTTTTCCTGCCATACCTTATATATAACTATTTCTAGCATTTCATAAGGTCTATAAAGGATCTCAGAGGGCCTTGGGACAACTTCAAAGAGTCTCTGGAGATCTTTGTGTAGACAACATATCTAATGTAAAGAATTTCGACCAGTGACCAACCTCTCCGAGAAAATGGCTAACGAGCAAGCGTCAGCAATGTACAGAGAAAACAATAGGATAGGTACATACCTATCTCACAATAAACAGAAATACAGTGTTTCTAAACGAGGAATTTCTTCTATTCTTTTGTTTCAACAGGTGCAAAGTACATATAACACTATAAACGATCTTAAAATAACTATTCAGTCAATATTATGTAAAACACACAATTCCTTGAATTTATCGATTGCATCTTGAAGCTCCAAGAACCCTACATAATATGCAAATTTTGCCTTTTGTTCCGTCAATACGTGTCGTTCTGCAAACTTAAGCCAATATTGTCTTCACCCATCCATATGTCTGTTGCTTACAGCTGCATATTATTTAAAATTTGAAGAATAGAAGCATTACGGAGTTTCAGACGTGCGATGTTATAAAAGCATAGAATGCGATTCTGTGTTGTTGGAGACAGGTGTCGATATTTTCCTATGTGAAGTGACGGGAAAATATGACTGAAACTTAATAAAAGAAACAACGGACATGTTTGAAGAGTACTTCACATCAACATTATTAGAAAATTTAATAATATAGATTCCACTTTTATTTTTATATGTATAGGTATGGCAAAAGGAGATTGCAAAACACGGAGGGAAATAAAAGCTGTGTGAATTAAATTTGAAAAGCAGGATGCGGGATAACTGTTTTAAAAGCAAATCTAAAGTTTTATTCCTCACACTTTAAATTCATCTGCCTATTACTAACGACGAAGAGGAAACAGCAAGTTTTACTGAAAATTTAGTTACACCGGATATTGAAATATTTTTCTTGCATAATTTTAATGAATTAACGACTTATAGTTTTTTAACTTTTAATGGTGGGCGCTTTTGTACATTCAAAGTTTCTTGTAGTCTTATTTCAGAAGAAACCGCCAAAAATAATGAGTAGCCTTATCAAAAGGCGAGAAGCACTTCTAAAGTACGTTCCCTTAGATTCCAGTATTATTCCCATCCTCTAAAAAGGATTGAATAGTTTTAATTAATCCTAAGTGATACACCAAATACATATCGGCGAGAATACGTAGGTAAGCAATTCCGCTTGGACCAACCACCATTACAAAAGCGCTTAGACTACAAAATTATTTATCTTGCGCGAAATTATTATCGGAAGTCTATATTTGCGAAATATTTGAGAAGTAGTTTCCTGCTAGACGATAACGGGAAATTACTCAGGGCACTGCTGCTGTTGCTCTCGCCTAACAGGTATTCAATGTAAGTCGAACATCGATATCTCCATCTTTGCTGTGAATCTAGTAATTGCTCCAAATTAGGATGTAGACGGCGTTTACGAACTTGCTACTTATCTGCCGCTACCAGTCATGACGGCAAATAAACATCGAGAATTAATTTGATTACAGTTTGCCACTAAGTGTTGCATTTACCATTTATAAGTAAACGGTTATTCCTTGTGAAACGAAAATAAATTCAAAATCCATTGTGGCAATTGGAGAAAATGAAAATATATTAAATTAGTACTCTTATAAAAGAGTAAAACGCGGATCAGAAAAAGAAGCCTTCATGTAGTCATATCAGAATAAGCCCAGCTCAAGAATTAAGTAACAATATCATTAAAACTTGTATAATAACCTAATTAGTAACAATAAATTATCTAAATGACAATTAATTAATTATTGTACCACCTTGTATTAGTTTATTTTTAATTTTACTGTGGACATGTTTCGGCTTTAAGTCATCTTCAGCACTGAATTGTTAAAATAGAATTTTTAATTTAAGTTATAATATCTCTACGTACTCTCGAAGGTTATGTTATTGTATATATTTTATTTAATAATTTTACCTTTAATTAAATATTCTATTTTAACAATTCAGTGCTGAGGATGGCTTAAAGCCATGTCCACTGTTTACATTAAAAATAAACTTATACAAGGAGGAACAATAATTATTTATTTGTGGTCACAACACCTTGTAATACAATGGATTACAGCTCGATCCAATTCTAAATTTTTTCTATGAACCAAAACTATTGCAGTAATTTTAATTCCGACAGAAAAAAGAGAACATCGATTACACACCGCCAAATCTACTCAATCTTTCTTATTCAATAATAATTAGTGTATTAAACCGAATGCCCATAAACATTTGTTGAGTGAGGGTGCTTTTGACAACACCTCCTGCGAGAGCATAGAAAGGGCGGCTTCTGCCAAAGGGTTTCACCCGTCGACTACTGAATGGATTAAAGCCATGTTACAGAGTCGACGAATAAGCGCTACGCTAGGATCAGAAACCGCTACAGTCAGTGCCAGCAGAGGCTGCTCCCCAAGGAGGGGTCTTGTCACCGCTGCTCTGGTGTCTTGTTGTTGATGATCTCATTAGTAACCTTACCAGAGACGGACATGAGGTGCAAGGGTACGCTGACGACCTGGTAATCATGATCCGTGGTAAGTATGATCAAATCATGTCACAGGTTATGCAAATAGACCTCGACTACACGCATAGTTGGTGCAAAAATCATAACCTGCGTATAAATCCCCAAAATATTAATATCGTCCCTTTTACAAGGAGAAGAAAAGTTTATCTTAAACCCGCCTCCATAGAGAGTAAAAGCATTAGCTTCAGCAATGAAGCTAAATACTTGGGGGTTATGTTGGACAGCAAATTGACGTGGAACTCCCATATCAACTACTTACGGGAAAAAGCCATAAAGGCATCGCTTATCTGCCGAAGGCTACTCGGTCAGTCCTTTGATCTCAAGTCTCAAATGATCCTATAGTCATATACGGCAATTATTAGACCCATGATCACCTATGCCGCTTTGTATGGTCGCCAAAAACAACAGAGAAGACTATACAACAACAGCTTCAATAAATCCAGCGACTCACTTGTCTAAATGTCACAGGAGTGATGCCAACTTGTCCCACTGCAGCGCTTGAAGTACTGCTGCAAAAGCAGGCTATATTTAAACCTGGAGACTTTAGAGGACATCTCAAAATCCTTGATGATCCCAACATCAACTACCTAGTTTACATTGCAAAGGACAAGATTCCTATGCAATACAACTTCAACCAACCCTACGAAGTGGTGATCGAAAGCCGTACTAAGTGGGCCTCCGGTGAGCCTCAACTTAAAAGAGGAACCCTGGCATGGTACACGGACGGCCCTAGAATAGAAGGAGTGGGGACGGGCATCGGGCTCAGTGGGCCTAACAACTACCTCAAAGTGCCCATGGGACTCCACTCCGACTCCTCAAGCAGAGATTTCTGCTATTAACTTATGCGCCGTAAAGAACCTCGAGTCAGGGATACGTCGCGCAACAATTTGTATATCAACGGACAGCCAAGCGGCGTTGAAGGCTATGAGTGCCTACACGTACGAATCCAGTCTGTTGCATGAGTGTATATGCAATTTAAGGCAATTGGGGCGCAATAACCACGTAACCCTTCAGTGGGTGCCAGGCCAAGGAATCGAAGGGAACGAAACGGCAGATAAGCTTGCCAAAGAGGCAGCGAAAATGCCTTTCATTGGACCCTATCGCTGTTGTGGGCTGCAAAAGAGCCACCTAAAACAAATAGTCAACAAATGGGAGGCCAACAGGAAGGTCTCCCACTGGCAGAATACGCCAGGATAAAAGAAGGCGAAGGCACTGTTATCCGGATCGCCTAAGACATCACAGTCGCTGCTATCTTTCAGCAAAGGGGACCTTTGACTGCTGACAGGTTTTCTGACAGGTCACGTGGCCCTGAAGTATCACCTACATAAACTCGGAAAAGCTGAAGATCAAATCTGCCGTCTATGTCAAGAAGATCTAGAGACGTCAGAACACATTTTGTGTAACTGTGTTGCTGCTAGTCACACACGACAACAACACTTCAGTAGGCCATTTCTAACGCCTACTGACATCCGGGACGGAAATCCCAGGCTAATTCTAAGGTTTATCAAAAGCCTCCAATTAGTCTAACAACCAGAAGGGCAATGGTACAATAGATCCATGTAGGTCGCGGTGACTAAAGGCAGCAATGCCACTGCCAACAAATCTAATCTAATCTAATCTAATCCAATCTAATCTAATCTAACATTTGTTGGGCAGGAAATTCTCATTCCACGCCTAGATCAGTTGTGCAGATTTTTCTAAGTTTGCCACTCTTTCACATTGATTTAAGGTAGGCGGCTCAGTGGAGCCATCTTAAAGAAATGTGGGATAAAAATTCTGAAGGAATGTGTCTCAAAGAAAAACCTTTTAAAGTTTGCTTCACTATAAAAGAATGATGAGGGTAGAATGCAAGGAATTCCTGCAGATTTATTGACAGATCTAAAATTGTGACAGAAGTCTGAACTGAGCAGACATTCCATATTTACTGTCACCCAATGAAATATATAACTATTAATTGGGAAAAAATCTATATCTATACAAATTTGTTTTTTTTTGCTTAGACTACAGAATTATCAAAATACATTGCTTCCAGGGCACCAACTAATTACAAGAAAGAAGAAGGCAGACCTTTTGCCAAATAACCAACTAAGAACATTTTCATTGACCTAGACTTGATAAATCACTCAGTTAAAACTGCTTTCAGAAGTGATGCAGAATGACAGAAAACACACTGATCTCTGCGGAATCGAGCAACACCTTGCCATATTCAAGTTCACGAACATGAGACGTTCGTGGCAAGAGGTCAAAGATGAAGCCGAAAAAGTAAAGCCCTCCCGTAAACCAATTTTGGACTTTTACAAACAACTAGATTCTGTACAACAGACACGAGATGTAACAATGAAAGGGGTGCTTTAATATTTAAACACTCATGTATGGGCCACTATACAGATTATATACTGCAAAGTTTTATTTAAAGCTTAAGACAATCTGACATTTGGAAGTAACAATACGAAACGTAGACTCACACAACAGAAAATTTCCTTTTTGGTTAAAAGTTATAAGTGTTTTGTCTTCTCTTGAACTTTCAAATATTAATTAGAAATTGAAAAATAAACACAATGTAAATGACTATAAGAGCTAGGGATAAATTATTAAGCGAAACTGAAAATCATTGAATCGTCTAACCTTTTTTGGGGAATCAAATTTAAGCTTTCCCTATATAAAATATTTCTTCTCTTCTCTTCAAAAAAGTTCGGACTAATAATGAAATTTTAAAATATTTGCTTCGACTTTCATACGCAGAAACTTGTTGGACAATAATGAAAGCTGATTTCATTTTGGCTTTATTAAAATTTCCAGAGATACTTTTACCACCACAAGTACATATTTTGCAGGTTTTTATCCGTTTTCGTCGAAACGCAATTATTTTTAATTTTCTAGTATTTAACGTTTGCCTGACATTTATGTATAATACCTTTTATAGGCATGATAGAATATGCTACAAATGGTAATATCACGTGTTTCAGGTGGTGATTAGGTTGTTGGAGTACTCTAATCCATATAATATCCAAATTCTACCCGCAAATAATTAGCTTGAATTTTATTCATAATTGCAAGTTTATTAATGATATAATTAATTTGTTTACCTCGTTTTGATACAATTTCAATGGCTCTTAAACTGCAAAAATTACAGCGACGGCATCGACGTTGATTGATAATATTTTCACGTATTTAGTTGACACAGAATATTAATGTCTAAAGTGTCTGATCATTCTGTCAGCATATACCAATCGATAACACTTTTAAGCGTTCATTAGATATGATATGGTACAAAATTTTATACTGAGAAACAATATTGTCAAACTTGTTCGATACTTGTAATGCACATCAAAGTTTGCTGGCGTTCTATAATTTATTCTTATATTGCTACAATCTATTATTACTCTTAACGAAAACTTGCATTAAGATCTACATAAGTATAACATATAAGACAAAAAGGTTTTCTGATAACTTGCAAATTACATGGCGGAACAGATATAAAACTTCTACCGATACGATTAATTGTGAGTGTTCAGAAAAGGTAAGCGGTTATGCTAATGACGCTGTTGAGGTGACAGAAATGTTTAAAGACTCTTTCACGAATTATAAATAATTTTAATAACACATGAAGCAATAGCAGCCAGCCAATAGAATATTGTTCCTATTTTATTTTATGTAAGTAAGTACTAATAATGCAAAGTTGAACCTTTTCATAGAATAAATTACATTTTTTCCATTACTTTCCTTTAAATCATTTGTGACTATGTGCTCATTAAGTGCATTTAATAAATTCAACAATAATTCTGTCATTTCGTTTTCATCATAACAGAGACATTTTATTTATCAGAAAGTTTTCAGAACTATGTGTACCTAGACGTGGTGGTAAAATGATGTGTCCCTTAGTGTTAGGCTTCCTACATAAGTTGGCCACTAAGGATTACAAGGAGAGGTTTGTATCCAAAGAAATTTTATATTGCCATTATCATCTGCCACACCATTTTCTTTACTATTGGCGTGATTTGGTACCCACATGAACCTCGTATTACATTATATTGAGTCAACCCTGCTACACCAGTTTTGTTTCACAGATGTATGATATTAAAGTTTTTAGAACGATCTGACTCTCAGTAAGTACTTTGTTCAGGCTTTAAACTAAACGCACTAAAATGACGAGCATAACCTGCATCTCCAAATCCATTGTTAGCTAATTGCAACATGTTTCTTATATATATATATATATATTGGTATGCTGAATCCAGCTCTGGCGTCCGAATATGAGTCTTAGTATTCGATCCAAAACGGCCATGTCTAACCAATTCCTTCGTCTTAAACAATTGGAAGCGTATCATACATTTTATGAACAATAAATCTAACGCTTTTAATTCATTTTCGGAATATTTACTTGTGAACTTCCTTGCTTTGTAATTCCCGATACCCGACCACATGCCGGTAAGGCATAGGTATGGGAATCCCTTCACGGTGTCTATAGCGGACGGACGGGAGGAGGCTGCCAGGTATGCACTGAGAATCAAAGAGCAAGACTTAGTCTGGTACACAGACGGATCTAAGACGACTAATGGTACCGGTGCAGGGATATGCTCTCAGAATGAGGGCCACAGTTACGCACTGGGGGAGTATGCTTCGGTATTTCAGGCGGAAGTATATGCTATTCTCCAATGCGCACACACAATGAATGTGAAAGCGGTGACCAACAGACGAATTCACATCATGTCTGATAGCCAAGCGGCATTGAAGGCGTTATTAAGCCGGAAGGTGTCGTCCAGGCTGGTGATGGAATGCCTCGACGAACTGGTGAAACTGTCGAACCGGAACAAGGTTTGGTTGACTTGGATACCGGGCCATCAGGGGATTGAGGGCAACGCAAGGGCTGACGAACTCGAAGAGAGTGTCAGAAATGGAAATGTACGGCCCAGAACCTCTCTTCGGGGTCACAAGGCATACGGCCCGGAGACATATAGGAGACTGTGTTCGTACGAAACAGCAGGAATACTAGGGAGCCTCACCCGGTATAGTACATGGCAAAACCTTTATAGGGAACCCATGCCGGAAAAGAGCTAGAGAACTACTACATCTTAGTAGGAAACAGCTCTGCATCGTAACGGGACTAATGAACATGCTCGGTGAAAGAACACCTACACAGAATCGGAGTGTTTGACGGGGACACAAAGTGTAGACTTTGTGGGATAGAACCGGAGACAGCCGATCACATATTGCGCGACTGTGAGGCACTAGATCGCAGAAGGCAGAATCTGTTTGGGATAACGAAAGGAGACCCAGAGATATACCTTACCCACTCGGTTAGGGACCTGTACAGGTTAGTGGAGGGGACTAGCGTGCTAGAGTGAGTGACTTGCACAAACAGATGTGGCACAATAAGCCTGATGGCTGCGGTGCCTACCGGTGACTATAGGTCGGACGGGTCTGGGAAAAAAAAAATTCCCGATACACTTTTTCTTCATACTACGTCTGATACTGCTCTCAAATTTCCAGAAAAGAATCTAAATAAGACAGAAAAAAATTAAGCTTCTGCTGTATTCCATAATGTGGTAGGCGAAAACTAATTCCTTCAAGCCTGACTTCCTTCTAATTTAATTCTTCTCATGCAACAGTTCTGACACCTAGCTCAGTTTTATAGCGTTTACTTTTGCATAATTACAGCTCTAACACCTTGTGTCTATATCTTTTTCATATTTGCTGAGTAACTTTTGGGAATTGATTGATGTTTGTTGCCATTAACAAGTAAAAGAGCTTTCAAACTTATTTTAGACAAATCTATCAGCAGGCGCCATACATGCTAAGCGATGCTAAGCTTCATTAAGTAGAGTCTACCGTGACACAACCACAATTCATCATTCATTAATTACGAAAAAAAATGGCTTGTCTTTTCTTGTAGATAAGTACTTTTTCATTTTCTAGCAGACCTCATTGCTGCAGACGAGATCCAAGCAGTACTGCTGTATTCTTAGGAAAATCCTAGTCACGAAAATGATCATTTAATTCAACTTGGATGCTTACGTGAGGTTCACAGGAAGAATCATCAGAACTAGGGATGTAGTTAGATCCAGCTTCTGCTAAAGGTAATGAGATATCATGAGCACTGATGGTATTGCAGAGGAGATATTGGGGTAGCGCCATTCTCTAGGTCCAAATAAATAATTCATTGGCCGGGAATTGTGTGTAATTTAGTCCTCGACGAAATTCTGATCATTCATATCGGAATATTAATACCGTCTTGAAATAGTATATTACCTGCCACTAGATACGCTACACTGAAAGCGATCTGCTCCAAATCAGCAAAATAACTTTTTCAATTTTTATTTGCGGTAACATACCCATTTGTTATCAAAGGGTATTTTGAAACAAACTTTGGTAATACTCATAGTATTGAATAATAGTTTTTACGTATATTTTCTTAGTTCAAGGTAACTAATTGTTCAAATAGCGAAAATTACGACGTATAAAACTATAAATTTTTAAATCACGATTAAACACCGACCCCTATCAAATTTAGCACTTCATAGAAAAAGGATGGGCATTATTATTCAGGTAAGGTAGATATAAAACGCTGTGAAAAGAAGAAATACTGCGTGAAAAAAGTAATAAATAACAAAAGCCTCTCTAAAAGTTTCTATCTAATAGAAGGCAGCAAAATAACTGATCCCAATAAAAAGCAGGAACAAACTTTTATATAAAGTTGCGCACATTGCTACGGTTCTCCTTTTAATGATGTTAATAACTGGAAAAATTCAAAAGCAAGGCTCAGAAAACTTTCCGTAGAACGATTGCAGTAATAGAAACCCTCTACGATATTCAACGGGAATCTGAAATATATTCCGTTTCGAACGAAATTTACCTAGCAGGCTACCTTTACAACTACGCAAGAAAACTTCACTAATTGTTTTTACAATGACGTTTTTATGCTATTAATGTTTGATATCTTAACTGCGCTAAATTGTAGACGGATGCTTTACTAAATTATAAATATACAATTTAATAAAAAAAAGTAACATTTTGCAGAATTGAAAATAAATTAAAGTTTAACAATAATTGTAGTGTTGATGTATAAGTTTCACTAATTAACAAGAATCAGGCAATCTAAAATATTCAACCGACAAAAATGAATAAACATCCAACAAAAAGCCTGCCACACACCATCCGACACATTCCGATTGGCTCTCTTACAACGTTCAGATAAAAGACATAATTTGGCAGGAAATTCCAACACGGTTTTGTTTTTTAACAAGTTACTTGCTGAAAAATTTGTCAAAAAAATATTACCTAATCTTTTGCGATTTTTACATTTCGCCGCAATATTATTTCGCATCCCTCACTCATCTACAAACAAAAATATCGGGAAAAATAGACCATGCATTGGTTGAAGTGTTCAGTGCTTAAAGTGTTCGGATCTATTTATAAAGGACGTCGTGAGAGTTCGAATTACTTGGACGCCTCTGTATTATTCAGTTCAGATGGCAACCCTTTTTCCTGATCATCACTAACAGCTCCCAAATTGAAACATTTAAAGTAAGTGTAAAATGCGAATTATTCGGGACATACTCGACCCTCATTTTTACTAACTATTTATCTAAAAACACACCACTGACACCAGATTGGAAAGCTTCCCAAAGAGGTAGTCTCATTGAATTAATTTTCAAAAACATTTAAAACTTTTATAAACTGATGTTCCTGCTTTTAGTTTTGCATCGCTCAAGTTTGGAAACTTAATACCAACGAACATAAATCTATCATCTAGTCTTATCCACAGCTTTCGTAAAAATTTTTATAAGTCTTAATATAATATGTGTTTGAAGCATTTGAATTATATGAAAAACGTGAATATTGTGTTGAATTGTTTTAGACTGTGAGAGGCTAAACGCACAAAGCGATTAATGCTGTGTACAGCAAAACTGGTAACGTGCTTTTCGATTTATGGAAATTCTGGTATTTAGCGCTAATAAATTCCGTTCTTGTAATCTAAATTCCACAATTTTGCTTTACTGTTTAGATCCCTTATGAAATTATTTAGTCAGGTTCAATCATACGAGGTACCTTTTTACGTCTAGGACTTTACCAGAGATCAAACCAAATATACATCAAAATACTCTGATGTCGTGAAAAAATTCGTTTTGTAGATCTTTTACTGAAAACATTTTAACTTAAATAAACCCGTAGTAAATCGATCCTAGATAAATACCCCAAACACAGTGTATGCACAAGTCAGAAATAGTGTCTAGTGAGTGAATTAAGGATCATCTTAAGGATAAGATATAATAGAAACAAACACGTATGCAAGCTACTGTGCACATACAATACAATATACTAACACATTTCCTCACGTCAGTTCAATTTATTGGAAGTTAATTGTTTCACTCCTAGTTAACATTACCTAGTTTACAAAGAGCAGCACATGAAACGTATAACTACATCGCAAATTTGATATTGAAAGTTTACAGAAAACACCATGCAAGAGGCCAGTCAGGCGTTCAAAACTTTCGAAATCAATACCTAAGCCATGAGTAGGTCGCGAATACAAGACCTGTATTCACTGACAATCAAGCTTACAAACTCTTGCACCAGCAACGCTTATTGCGCAACTATGTCGAGGATTGTATTCTGCTGATAACTTGTTTCGTCTTGTGTAATTCTATAACAGTAAAACATATGGCTTGGTACTAATTCGGTTTAATTTTCGTCGTATTTTCTGCAAGTAAATGTAATTTTTCACTATATAAACGGGTTACCGGAAAAACAAACCATTTACGGAATGAATTGTATGTATGTAGTTGGAAAGCGTCATAAAGAGATGTAATTGTGTTGCTGAACGCTCATTCAACCCTTCACTGCGTGACATTTCCTTAATATATTTAGAAAATCGATACAGAGAATCAAATTACTCTCCTCGTATACTCGTTTACTTGGTGTTCTTTCATCAGTTAAGCGGGGACAAAAAAAGAACATATAGCGGAGCATAAGGGGAAATATTTCATTGCATCATGGTTAGTCGGCGCCATCTGTTACGCCGATAATAAAGCGGGGCTAAAAAAAGAATGAAATTATAATTTAGGATGTAGGAAGCGATTCTTTTATGTCAACAGTTTGTATATACTCTAAAGACCGTTGAGGTACCAGTAAAGTAATTTCAGCACAAAGCAAAGGGACATTAAAGTCTGTTGCTTTTGTTTGCTTGTCTTTGATTAAATTAAATTATTTTTTATGAAAACTGCTACAACAAAGATGCAAGGGTTTCAAAATAAAGTCTAAAAAAACAGAAATATGAGATAAGCATATGGACACCTTAACGGTTTACAGTATGTTCGGAAATGTATTTGTGCAACACTTGTTTACTTGTTCACCTTATCTTTGAAAAGATAATTTTGAAAAATTTTGGATTGCAATTGCGAGCTTTTTTTATTTCCAATCATTTTGAATGTTACAATCAGATTTTTTATTAGAGTTATTTGGTTGGCTGCTGATAGAAGAGATTCTTGCAAATTACCTTAATTTTTCTTCTTTATTTTAGAGAATTACCGATTAGTTTAAAATTTAACAGAATCGTTAAACATGTTTTACATCTCTAATTAGCATCGAGCGAATAAATGTTCATTACCATCGTACTGTAAAACATCATGTATTCGTGGAACGATTATTTTATTTTCCGGTTGTCGGGGCTTTTAATTCATGTTTTAGAATTCCCATTTCATTTGAATCGATTTATAAATTGGAATCGTTTTCATAAGGAGATTTATTTATGACTGACTTTTATATAGCGTATCATCATATACAGTTTTTGTTTGTTCTATATCTGAAATTCGTGGAAATCTAATATTGTGGGAAGGCGTCAACCCACGCACACAATTTTTCGTTGGTATGTTTAGGAAATACACTAGGCACATGGTCTTGTAGGAAGTAACGATCACCTGCTATCTTGACTGCAATTATTATCCTTAGAGCTGTCTGAAGGATTTACAGGCTAATTTATTTCTGATTTATTTATAATTTACCACTGTTGTGTTATTTATTTTAGTTTAAATTTGAATTTAGAATTCGACAAATTAAATCTAGCTCTGCCAGATTTCTAATTCATAATTCGGTAAAATGAAGAAAGAAACTCTTTCTGACAATGTTAAAATCTAGTCATATAAAATTTTTAACTGTCTTTAGATTAAGATAAACATCGGTAACACCAGACGCCACAGTGCTAAATTAATTTTTAATATTTAACTACGTTATAGGAACACACAATCCTTGAAATCACATCGATACTCCATAAGATATACAATTTAAAGTAATTTTAATTTTCCTCTTAAAAATAAATAAACCTACTGTAATGATATTAGCTACTGTACAGGGATCTTTAATTGTAGTTCCGCGTTTACCCAATAGATGGCGCTGTTAACTGTACTAATTTTTCTTAATTTTCGATTGTTATAAATAGGGCGAAATTTTCACGATATATATATAATATATTAGAGGTAGGGTTATATTTTATATAAATACTAAGTCCAGCCAGCGGCAAACCAAGGGCAGATGTGAAAGGACTGGTACATAAGGTATTCTTCTATTTAACAATTTTTAATGTAAAACAAAATTTCAACATCTGTATTGTTCGAATTATGAAACTGAACTTTAAGCAGGCTGTGTCCATGGATTTGCAATTTTATTTAGTGTAGTTAATTTTGCGTGCAATGGTACCTAGAACATATGTCAGAGTTACTATGTAAACGCAAGAAAATATATGATTGGATTTTAAATGGGCATGTATTGAAGACTATGATATTAGTCAAGCAAGTAATATGGTTAATTCCATAGAGATAATGCAATAAAAAATACTTGTTGAAATAATTGGAACGATACAACTATCAAAATTGAGTTACAGAAGATAATAATATATTTAAAAATCATTTAACAACGTTTTGGCATCGTCTACAACATATATATGGAAATTTTAGTTATATAAACATGCATTTAGTGTTTTGAAGGTATTATCAAGAAGATACAATATCTATATCCTTTTTTGGACGATTTTTTGGCAAAAATACATTATTTTTACAATATTAATATCCTTTGGAAAAGCGAGATACAAGAAATTCTCGTGAAAAATCCACAACCAGGACTAGATCCGTATAACCAGGGGGCATTTCATCGAGGGATCCTTTAGGAAGATTTAGTGTGAGCATCTTAGATTATAAGCAATCTACAATAAAAAATAGGTATTTGTAAGTAGCTATCGTAGGGAAACGGGTTAGTGAATAAGACAATTTTGTAAAAATAGTAGAATACAGCAAATTTATTTATCGTATCAATTTTCTTTCATTTAGAAGAGTTTAACTATTTCATTGAGAGTAATCGCATGAAAGTAGAGTTGTTATTTGTATTCATAAGCATATACATTTGAATTGAACCCACGTAACACTACACTACTAAAGCAAGAAACGCAAAAGTCAAAGTCTCGATTAAATGTATCAGTTTGCTTACGGGTATCAGGACATGATTGGAAAAAAATATACTGAGGGATATAATTTGTAAAAGTTTGACTAGGCAATATTATGATGTCGTGAGATACTCTCCACGCAGTAGGAGCATTACAACCAAAGAACAAACATATTTTTGAATTTTTTTCCTTGCTACTAAACTCCAACGTTGTTGAATCCAATATTTGCACAAAGATCTGGGAAGGCAATTTTTAATGGTGGTGCATCTAATTGAAAGGATCAGAGAAGAATGAAAAAAATACCTAATGCAAAGTATCTCAAAGAGTTTGCATTTTTCTTTCTTATTTTGCTCAGCTATCATTAGTTTGATTAACAGACATTACTTAGAACCTAAAAGTTATATGCGTTGGAAGTTCATATGTGGAAATGTATCATCTAGATGTTGCCTATTTCTCCGCCGGCACTCTTCCAAGAGATGATTAGGATTTACAACATGAACATTGGTGATTTATTCGCTCGATGCTAATTAGAGATGTAAAACATGTTTTACCGATTCTGTTAAATTTTAAACTAATCGGTAGTTATCCAAAATAAAAAAGAAAAATTAAGGCAGTTTGCAAGAATCTCTTCTATCAGCAGCCAACCGATCTGATTCTAACATTCAAAATGATTGGAAATAAAAAAAGCTCGCAATTGCAATCTAAAATTTTTCAAAATTACTTTTGCAAAGATAAGGTGAACAAGTAAACAAGTGTTGCACATTTCCGAACATACTGTGAACCCTTAAGGTCCATATGTTTATCTCATATTTCTGCTTTTTTATCTTAATCAAATTTGTTATGGCGTTGTAATAAACTCAACTCTTAAGCACCACAAAAAAAAATCGTTTGGAACCAAGTCCGGGCTCGTTGGTGGTAGCTAATGTTGCCTGCTCTTAGTATTGATTTATCTGGAAAAAATCCGCTTTAATGCAGCATTTGATTTATCGCTAATGGCGTCTTATTGGTAGGATTACCTCAGCTCATTAAAATCAACAAATTTTTTGAGAACAGAGCCAAATATTTAAATGCGGCATACCTATTAGAAGATTTAATTTACAAAAACTGCGAACACAAAGAGTACGTTATTAGGCCATCCAATCGTTCCAGTATGACATGTTAATTCTCCCATTAAATTTCCAAGGCTTGGGTACTTTATCCATTGTGAAAAAATAAGCTATTATATCTCAACAAATTTTAAA
Organism: Holotrichia oblita; assembly: GCA_023690525.1. NCBI lineage: Eukaryota > Metazoa > Arthropoda > Insecta > Coleoptera > Scarabaeidae > Holotrichia > Holotrichia oblita. Next base: position 65,414,583 of record CM043021.1, on the reverse strand, counting down.
GTTGTAGAATAAAATGAAAGTGCAAATCTCTCTGAGACACCCTGTATTTACGAAAATCTTTTTTTATGAAGGCAAACTGTTTTATAACGAATCGCACCTAAAAGAAATATCGTGTAATTTATGCTGCGCCGCAATTACCCCCCATAATTTAATTATTTTTATACGCTAGGCGGTAGGCTTAGCGTGCAGTATTATTGTAATTATTTTATCACGAACAATTAAACTAAGTTAATTAACTGATTTGGAGTATACACAGTTTTACTGCATTAGAATTACACAAGATATTGATTTGAAAGTAACAGAAAGAAACGTGTCTATTTGTTCGGTTGCTTAGTACTCAACTCAACATCAATAACCTATTCTTTTGTTGTTAACCTAAATTTAGTCTGATTTTTCAAAAGTATTCACATAGCCAGTTGTCACGTCAATTCGTTTTGTGGAGACAAAAGCAATTTTTTTGCCGCAAACTGCTTCGCTAATATTTTTTTATTTATCTTTCATTAAATCTGAAATACCGCCTATTATTTGAGCTTTATCTATTAATTTTCTAGGTACCAAGATTAGTAATCGTACGATTGAAATACAAGCAAATATGCGTTGTATACACAAATCCCGTTGCAATACAGAATTATGTTACATGGAGAATATTACATCTCGAGAAGCAATATGTCTGTGTTTGATTGGTTAAATAGAATCAGACATGCGTTAATTTCTGAAATTGATTAAATTCAATCACATATGTATTAGTTTGTGTTGTTCAATCTTTTGATGAAATGGTATTAATATTTATCAGATGTTATTTTTTACTTCTTTTTCAGCATCACGGGCAAACTAATGCTCTTCAACAGAAATTGAGCTAATTCACATTTCAGCAATGTAATTTATTTTAATATCAATCAATATTACAAAGTATTGGTTTGTATGGCGTTCCAATGACATTAATGCATGTCACTTCATGTAACAGCTCTAAAAGTATAATTCTTGCCATTCATAACTATCAGCAAAAAGGGCAATTTACAAAATAATAAAAGAACAGTAAAAAGAACAATATTGTCACCAACAAAGATGAGAGAAGATATTTTCTACGGAGAGCAAGTCTTGCTGACCAAATAAGAGAAGAAAATTTTAGCTTCAAAACATACTTATTAAACTAAATTTACGGGGAATACATATACCTTCGAAACAATACTGTACAAAAAATTAAGTTAAAAAAGTTACCGCTCTTATTTAAGACTATTTTTAAAACACAGACGTGCTTTGCATGGGATTTTACTTCACAATTATAATACAATACAAGATCATATTACCATAACTCAACATTTGCATCTAATTAAATACACAGAGTGACATCTTAGAAACCTACAGTGGCCTATATCTCACGAACAAAGATTGATATCAAAAAAATTCTTATAACTGTTTCTAAGATAGAAGATGGAACGTAAATGACAAGAAAGATAACTCACTCCTGAGATATCCCCATAAGAAAAAAACGGGTGCTGTCGGATCTGGCGATCTAGCTAACCACTCAAAAAGACGTCTTCTTCCAACCAACCTGTTAAGATAATTATAGTTTCTCTTACTTGACAAGCGCAGTAAAATGCTACCCTAGCTTATTGGAAAGGTAGCATATTTTCATTTAAAATCAGGTTTCCATAAATATCTCGTTAATGATCTAATTTGCGCACTAATGATTCGATATTGTTTTCCAACATCTCGAGATGAAATACTCCAATTAAATTTTGAGATATCAGTAAAAACCATATTGTCACCCAAAGAATAGGCCTGAAAAATAGCAACACCTTATCTTTTTTTTTTGTTCCGGAGATATAGCGACACAAACTTTTTAAATTGTCACAATGTTTGTAATTTCAATTACAGTGGCAAAATTATCGTTCGAGTTCGCAGAATTGATGGATGGTATCATAAATCATACAGCGTTAGTAAAAAGTCCCGGAACGGTCGAATAACTTTGTTATTTGAAAATTATGATTTCTGAAATCTGGTATGGAGGTATAGTTAATATAAATGCATTTTATGCAATACAGTTTATATTTTTTTCACTTCCGGTTTAATCAGCAATACTCCAACTTTTTTTTTAAACGGAACGCCCAGATTTTTAACACTTTTGAATGCAAAATAAAAAACTACGTTCAGGAAGTATTAAGATGTTTATTTTTATTCACAAGAAAACAGTTAAAAAATTTAAAAAGTGTCCTAATACAGAAAAAACAAGGTATCTTTGAAAAAAAAGTTGTTTAGTGTTTGCATTCTTTTTGCCGTCACATTTGACAATTTTAAAAGCGTTTTAACTTTTGCATCGCTATAAATTTACTTATTTTAGACATTGACACATTTGAAAATGGCAGTAAAACTTACTGAATCAGAACGAATTGAGATATTAATGATGCGTGGGTACGATGATCGTCAACGTTCTTTTGAAGTGGTTCATATTTTGTTTAATACTGTTTATCCGGATCGTCACATTAGTCAAAGTACGGTATGCCGAACAATTCAAAAGTTTGAAGTCTTTCGTCAGGTAAAGGATTTACCCAGAAGGGGACGTCCATTAACAGTAACAGATGAAGAAACTAGTTTGAATGTGTTACTTACAGTGGAAGAAAATCATCACGTGTCCACAACAGAATTAGGTCAAATTCATGAGATCTCTCAAAAATCTGCTCATAACATTCTTAAATCAGCAAAAATGAAAGCCTATAAAATGTATCCCGTCCGTGAGTTAACTGATCCAGATCCTAGACTACATTTTTGCGAAACAATGACGGAATTGATCGAGCAGCAGCCTAATGTTTTAGATCACATCATTTTTTCAGATGAGGCAACGTTTTGTCTCAACGGCACTGTGAACAGACATAATTGTCGCTACTGGTCAATTGAAAATCCGCATTGGATTGAAGAAGTCCATACACAGCATCCTCAAAAGGTGAATTTCTGGGCTGGTCTTATTGGAAACAACATCATAGGATCATTTTTAATAAGAGGAAATTTAACTGGCAACGTCTACTTAAATTTATTGCGAAATGAGGTTGTTCCAGCACTTGCGGCCCTCTTTCCAGATGCAAACATAGGTGATCACCCTAATGCACATTTTTGTTTTAAACAAGATGGAGCTCTCCCCTCTCCCCCATTTTGCCCATAATGTCCGCGATTATTTGAATGAAATTTTTCCGGAACGTTGGATCGGACGTAGAGGAGCAATCGAATGGCTCGCCAGATCTCTCGCCATTAGATTTTTTCTTTTGGGGTCACTTGAAATGTCAAGTGTACAAAAATCGTCCCCATAATCTTGAACAATTGGAAGAGAGAATAGTTCAAGAAGCCAATCGCATCACTCCAGAACAAATACAAAATTCAATAAGAAATTTTACTGACCGTTTGCATTTTTGTCAAATTGTAAATGGAGAGCATTTTGAACAATTATTGTAATCGCAACCTGAATAGACAGGTATCTTCATTTTTCTGTATTAGGACACTTTTTTAATTTTTTAACTGTTTTCTTGTGAATAAAAATAAACATCTTAATACTTCCTGAATGTAGTTTTTTATTTTGCATTCAAAAGTGTTAAAAAAATCTGGGCGTTCGGTTAAAAAAAAAAGTTGGACGTAACGAAAGAAACTTCAAAATAGGGTAGATAGCTTGCACTCACCTTGCACCAGCTTGCACCACCAATTTTAGGGCTTGCATCCCCTTCGTACCCCAATGAAAACTTGAGTAACATGCAAGCCCTAAAATTGGTGGTGCAAGCTGATGCAAGGTGAGTGCAAGCTATCGACCCTATTTTGAAGTTTCTCTCGTGATGAGGGGAGGGGGCTAGCTTAGAAACATAAATATTAAGTGTATAGGGGTAGGAAAGGGGTGCAAGCTCTAAAATTGGTGGCGCAAGCTGGCGCAAGGTGGGTGCAAGCTATCTACCCTATTTTGAAGTTTCTCCCGTGATGAGGGGGGGCTAGCTTGGAAACATAAATATTAAATATATCGGTGTTGGAGAGGGATGTAAGCTCTAAAATTAGTGGCGCAAGTTGGCGCAAGGTGGGTGGAAGCTATCTACCCTATTTTGAAGTTTCTTCCGGGCTAGCGTCAAGTTAGCACCCCCTGCTATTTTTTTAAGTAAATACTCAACTAGAGGGGTGCAAGCTGTTATACATGTGGCGCAAGGTGGTGCAAGCTTGGTGCAAACTTTTTGGATAGATATTAGCCCGGTGCAAGGTTGAAGGGGAGGGGAGGGGAGGGAGGGCTACTTGACGGAGCCCTGTCTGTTTAATATTCCTTTGATTCCACTGACAATTTTCAAAAGTTTAAAACCGATTACACATCTTACAATGACTTCAACCAGTGTGGATAAAAGATGATGATCATACACCGTAATTTTATCTTTACTATAATCTAGGGAAAGGATATGTGATGATAGGTATACATGGTTTGGACGTATACTTTATATTCTCTATACTGTAGTACCTATGAAAAAAACACTGATTTAAGATGGATTGACTTCGCAAAGAATTAGAATTAATGGCAGATATATCAACATTGAGATTTTGACACAATTAATGACGACCCTGTAGGCTTTTGTTCAACTCATCGACTGTTGTAACAAAAATAAGTGGAGTCAGTAAATATTTAATTAATTAACTTTCAATTACAAAGAACTGCCGATATTTCCAGAAGCTTTGGATGTCTATACTTTTAATACGACAAAGGAACACGAATCTAATTATTAGTTTAGATGTAGTGTTAAGTTTATTTATTTTTTTAATATTATCAATAGTTTTACAGTTTGTTAGACAAGGTTAAACTCATATCAAAAGTTAGAGTAATTACCAAATTTTGTAGATTTGGTGGTACGAGCATAGTAGCAATGCTTCATTAGAAATACCTAAACTTAAAAATATTAAAGTTTTCTAACATACAATTTAGATTATTGTAGATAATTAAATAATTTAAGGAATATATTATGAGTTGAACTAATCGATACTATACTTTAATATAATGCAATAATCCCAGACAGTTGCAGATTTATACAGAAGGAAAAACCGTTCTTTAATTATATTGATTTAGTCTTTCCACCATAAAAAAGATACCACCACCATAACCAAGATACAGTCATGTGGTATAACGCATACTCCAAGCAGCCATAACTTGGCACTTTGTGTACAAAATAACCGCCCATTATAATTCACTGTTAAAGGGAGAGTGTGTGTATTTTATACACATAACAAATGCAAATATATTTCTGAACTTTTCGCGAAACTTAAGCCATTTATTACACTAGTAATAAGTCAGGAAAGAAAAATAAAAACACAAATCCATTTTTCAGGTTGCTGTACGTACATATGTACAGTGATGTCCTTTATTACTGACTCAAAGTTCCATAAATCTTTATAAACATAACCCTTATGCACAATAGAGACGAGTACGATAGATACCCGACTGCCCTCGAAGGGTAAGTCAGTACTAAAGCGCATCACTGTACATATTATACATATGTATAGCATCCGCTTTAAACCGCAAAGGTAACATTAAACTAATTGAAATACGTAAGCGAACACGCAAATAATATATACCCCCGGGTAAATTGAATTGTTTTAAGAAAGAACGTAATGGATAACACGACGTATTTTACAGCATTCCACGAAAGTTATATACTTTTCTCCATTTCCTCCTTCTCTAACTCCCTGTATGAATTAAAGCACGTAAGGTGCGAATGCTGAAGCTGATGTAGTCGCGCGAGCATCGGCGGAATTGCGTCATTATGTGAAGTTTTAATGTATTTTAAAGGTCTCCCTCAAGTGTTCGGATTTATTCTCTATTGTTCACCGAACGCAAAACAAAAGTGTAGCTACGTAACACCACCATTACTGGTGAAAATATAATTCTGGTGCCCATCTTCCCGCTTTATTCACTTGTGCGGTTCAAGTCGAAACTGTAAAATGTCGAAATCCCTTTGGTAGAACTTTCTAAATGCGAACGATCCAGTCCTGCTCTCGGTTTCATGACTGATTAATGTTTTGCATATTTCGCATTAGCTTTTCCAGAGGATTATTCCGTGTACTTTATGGGCACAACATATACAGGTTTTCATCTGAGATTACTGCTCCAATAGTCAGCATATTACTACATTTTATCTGACGTTTACACTGTTAGCTTATTAATAAGCAATTATGGACGTTGATATTGCTTTATACATACACTTGGTCATATGAGTATAATCAGCAGTTGATAGGCTCCAACGTTGAGCTATACGCCCCTGAACACGTTTTTATTTGTTCTTCAGGTCCTATGGGTGACCAAATGGTAAGGTTTCCATGCATATAAAGCTGTAGACAATATAAAAAAGAAAACCAGCGCTTTGTTCGAAACCCTACCAATCAGAATCAGTTTACGTAAGTTTTGCGGAGAGGTTTGTCAAGGTAGACCTACGCTATCTGGTAAACTAGAATATTATCTGATTCATCAACCTTTTCCAAAGAGAACTTTGCAGCATACTCGGTCATACCTGGTATTCCGAGTCCACCAGACCATCCCCACAATCGTTCTAAATACCTTTCGACGGATAATTTACCAGAGATATAGTTTAATCCTTAGACTCCCTCCATTCTTCGATCAGAGGAACTTGATAACTACACTATTCATGTGGAGTTAAAAAGCTGGCCTAGTATACATATTTTGAATGACGTACCATATCGTGAGCACCATTATGACACCATCTAGAGTAGGTACTAGGGGTACCAAAAATACAGCGCTAGACATTTTCTTGTTTTCAAATAGTCCGTTTATAGTCTTTACAAGGCGCAAGAGCTAAAGCTTATCATCTTGATTTGAAACTTCCCTATAGAGAAAACTATCAAGCTTCTGTTGCCTCATAAATTTTCACATATTTTTTTAGGAAAGATCTAGAATGCGAAAATAGTGTTCGATACTAATTAATACTAATTCGAAGCAGCGTTGCATACTGAATAACCATCCAAAGCGTTTCGATCGCATTTGGAAATATCCTATAAAGACAGTAGAACTGTAGGAAGTTTCTTAATCTCTGCCTCTAAAGTATTAAGTTTTTTCAGTATTCAATATTCGATGTCGAACTTCTGATATGCGAATCTATAAAATGATACTAAGGAGTTGCTGATAAGAACGGTTGCCTCTTTTTGTCTAAAAATACCATTCAATAATTCCATCCAAAATCGATTGAGGATTTTTATAAAATCCAAATTTCTTAAATCTCGGAAACAATTGCAGATTGCCGGTTTGCAGAATTGCCTCTTCGAGGAAAATTATCAAGAAGTCCAGTTTTGTAAATTGGGAAAACAAAATTATCTCACAAAGAACTAGAATACTGATTCATCATTTTGATGTAGTGGTGATGTCCAGAGAGAGAACACAAGAGAACTAGAAACATAGTTTCTACGACAAACGACAAAGACGCCAAAGAAAATCCGAAAGGTTCTTATTGCTGCAAGTACGAATATTCTGAAGCTCAACCTTTCCAGAAGAATTGAATATTAATTGGTTCTTATATTTAAACATCAATGGTGATGGTTTTATTAATTTTATACTCACATTAGATATATGATATGATATTTCCACATTGGTCTATGTAAACACTATAGCTTTTGTAACACTGATACTACTTACATAAACACACAAATTATGGAGAACGTATTTCTATCTTTAATAATCCATGAGAGAAAAAATTCTTTTTTTAATTCTGTCAAATCTGTTGAGCAATAATTTTTTATACAACTTCTCATCTTGAATATTACCAAAAATATGCATATGTTACACGAAACGGCTAAGCTCATCTAAACTTCACTAAGCTAAACTGAAAGTAAACAGCTATAATACAACGCCAACCACCCCAAATCACAAAACCACATTCAAACCTAATACACAGCTGTGTAGATCGGAGGTAGCGATACAATTCGTAACATTAGCGCAACTTCCCGTATTCCACAAACCTATAAACACGCTTTACACAACGTTTCATGGCGCAAAAATGACAGAACGATCCGTGCACACCTAGTGCAGGTGTGGAAAACAAATAGTCAAATAATTCCTAATATACCTGACCCTTCGCCGTATATCACGGATTGGACATACCACAAGTTTCAGCCAACATCAAATAACGTAAAATATCTGCCTATAATTTGTCGTATGTAAGGGTTGAAATGTGACGTTAACGAAGTTGTTGTTTTAAAAATAATGCAAGACATCAACGTAAAAATACATCCTAACAAAACAACATTTTTAGCTGACAGAAAAAAAACTCAATTTAAATCAATTATTCAGGATAAGTTTTAAACGTACTTTCTAATCATTATAAACAGACAATTTGCAAATAGAATTTTAAGTTTGTTTGTACGTACTCCACCTCGAAGGCTTTATTAAATAATACAACATTTCCAATAATAAGGTGGTAAATTATATGGTATGGCACTCTACAATGTTTACAATGATTAAGCTTTCGAAAAAACAACACCGATTGATTCATCTGACGAGAAGGTAGAAAATACCGCAAAGTGCCTACCTAGTCAAAAGCTTTTGATACAATGTGTCAATATTGGACCTCACTATAAACACAAAATTTTTTCTTCCACGCAGTTATTACCAATTGATGAAATCAGAGGTAATACAATGGTCTCAGTTTCACGTACAGATCTAAAACGATCTATCTCAAAACATTTGTAGACCGCCTTCTACAAACATAGCCGAAATAATGGAACATCAATATTTGATTGATAAACCAGTTCAATTGCTGTAAGAATATCTAAACCGCTTTCGGAAAAAATCAATTCAATCTTATGTCAGGATTTATTACCATCGAAGAAACATAAACAACAAAGCAACTCTTACGATATTTAAAAAGAAATCATGATAGTATCAATTGCTTTTTATCCACTACAGCTGAGAAAATAAAATGCTTTATTGCAATAAATTTTAGAATGGCCATCAACGAATTATCTTATTGCAAAGACTACTGGTCCTCAGACTAAAGCTTACAAACACACAAGAAATTAACCTTCGAGTTAAAAGGAGTAACCTGCATGCGATAAATTATATTAATATTATGCTGAACAAGTTGTTTGAAACTTTATCTCAATATAACAAAGATGTCACAGTATATATCTAAAGCCAGGTGTTCAATGAAACAATTCATGACTTCATGAAGCCCGTAAGGAAAGACGAATGAATCGGATTTTGTTTCCGAGTTTCAGATCTACGTAGCTTGTCATTACATCTTTGATGATGTATAAAATAATAAAAGAAATAGGTAAAATGAGTGGCGTTACAAAACAGAATCTAGGAGTGATGGTTGATCCTAAAAAGGTCTGATTTAAAGCACATTCCGAAACACTTCGAAGCTGACACAGAAATGAGCAGAGATTTCGATTTGAAAATTCGTGCCGATGAAGTTATTCGTGGCGGCTTGTTGGGCAATGAAGGGCGACAAAGTATTTTAGGTGTTGAAAACTTTTAAAAGATTACAACAACTAAATTGGCATTTGGATAAGTCTGATATATTCAAATTATTCTACGAGATTTATTATAAATAGAAAGAATTATGACAAAGAATTCTATGGCATTTCATAAATCTGACCCCGGTGAATGCTTTTATAACTGTGAAGGAGCAATCGAGTGGGATAAAGCACATATCGCTCAAATATTTTGAACAACCTGTAGCAAACAGTCTACTAGGCGCTGAATCATCAACCTCAAAAGGAGGAGGAAAAACAAGCACGCCAAACCCCAAGAAGTTTAAAGTTTATGTGTACATGGTAAAGCGAACAGGTGAAATTTCATAAAAATAAACTAAAAAGTTGAACATAATCAACTTTTGTCATATATTAAACATCTGGAAAAAATAAATTATTTGAATCGCAAAGATTTCGGAGTTTCACAAAAATAGGAGTAGCTATTATATAAGAGAAATGTGTACCTATATATTACAATAACAAGTAGAGCATATTTCTATACTGTATTCTTGATATATTGTTTTACTTTTATAATCCATGCCTGAAGGACATCGAGGATATCTTTTTCTTGGTCATTTCATTTGTTTGATCTATGAATGGAACTATGATATTATTTAATGTTTCATACACTCCACAAAGCTGTGTCGTATGTTCGGGTCACTTGATTTTTCCACACTCGTTAACTTTTTAGAAAAGTTCTACGCTTTTGAGTGACACCTACGTTATGCTTTTTTTACGAAGCTAAGAGCACGGCAGTGCTAACCAAAATAACTTTTTAATTTAAAAATGAAATAAGAATTAGTTCATCCGAAAAAAAAATGAATGAACATCCACATGAGCTATACCTGAACGTTGCATTATTTTATGAATACTTAATAAACATAATAAGCAACCAAAAGGCAGGATGCTGTAATCTATGTATATACTTTCGTGTAACAAAATTAGTTGCTGTTTAGGGCTATCTGGAAACGGTGTAACCTTGATGATATTTTGAATGAATATAATAAAAAAGATCCAAGTTTTTTTTTTCTAACTGTACCAAACTTTCTGATAAACTGTTTACATAAAACGAGCTGAGTCAGAACCATTAGATTAGGTACCCGACAAACAAAGTTAAAGAGAATTATCATACCGAAACATTATTTTTCTCTTTCAAACGACAGCAATCACAAAATAATATTGCTGTTTGCATCACAAAACCAATACATACTTTTTTCCCACCTGTCTATTCTATTTTATTTTATTTATCTGTTGAGTTTGTTTCTTCGTTCGTTGAATTCCTTGAATATAAAAGCTACACACACATGAACTGACACGAAAATGTTCTTTTCTTTTAAAAAAGTCAAGGAAGTAGGCGCTCGAAAAAGGTTAGGGTAATTATTTGTGTTTTCTTTTGTTCATTATATCCACGAGAATAAAAACAGCTACGAGCTAGTAATATCAAAACAGCTTGGGCTTTATTATCTATGGAACAATGTAGGGATTACATCAATGTCATCCCTAATATAGAAGAATGATGGTATCTTCCTGCTTTTTATCCAAAAAAAATCGCTCTTTTTTAACATTGATAGATATGAAAATATATAGGTTAATATTCACCACATGTTTAGAAATCCCCAATACGACAGATATATCCTGTTTAATAAATTGTCGATGTTAAGGAAATAATAACACATTATACACATCGTCAATCACACAGACACCTAACAAACAAAACTGTAATCACACAACGATAATGATGTTCGAAAAGTATGACACATTTATCCCTAGTTATAGACAAATCAAAATATAGCAGTAAATTGTGTAGGTTAGAATTAATGAAAAGTATGACGTTGTGAAACTTATGTTTCTGTTTGTCAAACGTTTCTTTTTCCTTTTCAAACAAAAATATATCGATACAAACATACTACGACCAGCTAAACATCTCAAAAACGTGTGTAAACACAGTATACCTGTAACTCTGTATAGTCTTCCGTACGAATTATAAGAGTGGTCGCGTATGTACTCATGATACATGGTCCGTGTAATGAAAACTGTAAACCGGCGATGTTCTGCGCTCCGGTAACGCGCGACAACTCCGGTTTGCCGCTGAAACTCCGGACGCGGACGAGATCGATTCGCGCTTCGGCGCCCTTCGTGTAAAGGGAGAAGGAATGTACGCGTACCTAAGGCCGCCTCGGACGGTGGATGTATCCTTGAAACAGTTATATACATTCTTATTATGAAAACCAAGGAGGTTTGAGTCTTTTTTCGTACCATTCCCTCTGTCGTTTCGTGCCCAACAAATAACGGTCTAACCGCCGCACCGCTGTAGGTGAAATCCCTGTTTTGTTGACCTCTATTTATTTAAGAGAGCTCGCTTAAGGAAGTAGCTGTAAGAATTTTTAATGAAATAATTCGTCTTGAAAAGACGTAATGTGCATCCGCATTATATTTAATTCGCAAACAGTTTCTTCAACAGGCTGTTTTACAAACGACACTTTAGAACTAATAAGGTAATAAAGTACATCTAAGAAAGTTTATTAAATATGCTGTGAAATTGTTATGCGAACCTTAATAGCATCTTTATTAGTATTGATCCAATCAACTCATAAATAAGTTCGCTACTTGACACATTCATTTTACTATATTAAACTCACAAAATTGATTAATAAATTAATTTTATCTGCACATAAAGCAATGTCCTTGATACGTATTTCCATTCAGCAGTTGTGTTCACCATTCCCTTGTTTCTATCTTCGTGGATAATTTTAGTCCTGCTAATTAAACTGCTCTTCTTGCGCGCAGCATATTTCTTAAAGTACTCATTCTTGGTTTGTAGATAAAAACCTCAGTTCATCCTTTCAATCATCGACACAACTTTAGCATTTCTATTAATATGTGTGTATGTATAAAATATATAAATATGTATATTGTAAACCACAAACCTACAAAGGCAGGCAGTAGACGAAAAAATATTCACGACATATGTCTAACAAACAAAAGTTTAGAAGAGTTGTTCTCGTCACAGACACAACAAAGCAATTGTCAAAAAACTCACAGGCACTTGTGCACGAACCGTATTAATATTTGTTTTTAAGAGAAGAGAAAATCGTTTTAGGTACTGAAAGAACGTATGTATGTATGTGACTCGAAAATCCCAAAGCCAATATTTTGTTTATTTTCAACGGCTCCCGAGATGACTTGCGGACTAAACTAAGAATCGAAGGCAATTTCAGCATTTTTCCGAGAATTCAATTTATTGGATCCATCAGTTATGAAATAGAATAACAGTATAAGAAAAACAAAAGCAAATAATAGAATAAGATGATGTCAATTAAGAGCAATACAAACTAAACATTGATATCAGAAATATTTAACTTGCAAATTGGCATAAATAAACGAATAAAATCAGCAGAGAAACTATGGAAAATATTTACGGAGAGGATACTAATAGACACAAAGCTGTATTTGCATTTATTAAAATAAGTGCAAAAATTAAGGGAATGCGCTAATAGAAGCAGAAAACTACAGGAAAAATACTCAAGTATGACAATATATAAAATCTAAAGAACATACTGTAGTAAAAGGCCTTCCATCTTCTGTCCCAAAAAAGTGCCAAAAGCAAGTAGACCTCCAAAGAAAAGGGACCTTCATAAGTCAACACAGAAAAGATAAGCCGCAGAAGCAGAAACCCCAACGACATTATTCAAATAATTATTTTTATGCGTAATCAGCTTAAGATGTATGTACATATCTAGTAAAAGGTGTATCAAAGAAGAATTAGATGTGGCGCTACCTTAAAAAGCAGAAACTAAACAGTTTACTGACATGTTCATGTAAATTAATCTATTTTACTAGACATGAGGATCCAAGGATAAAAACTTCTTCCAACTCCAGCATTCGCCACCTGGTTGTGGTAATGATAGAGGTCCCTCCGTTTAAATCACTGGAAAACGAAAAACAAACAAATGATTACAAGCTATATTGCAAACTACAGTTAGTAAGCATATAGCGATAATCAATAGCGAAAATATATCGACATTCGTCAACAGAATATCATATTTACTCATAAGTCAATAAATACAGAATGGTATGTGTTAATGGCAAAAGTCTCTGTCAGGCTACAGACATCTTTCGTTCTAATTTACTAGCCCCTGTTTCTAACCCAAATAGAATATAACCAAAAAAGGCGTACGAGAAAATTGGAAAATTTTCTAATGCGAAAACAATGACTAATGCCACTCCAAAGACTACAGTTAGAATCCATTCAATTGCCATAAGACTTCAACGTAAGGAAGTCAAAAACAATACCGACTACTCAAAGAAAAGTCTAAGAGTTCTAAAAACTCACTTTTCCAAATTTATGCAAAAAGCAGGTTTGGGAGACTAGTGCTGGCTAAATGAGGATCCTCTTGGTATTCACAAGAGCCCGAAGTCTCCTATGTTAACATCTTCACCCCGATCACGACGAAACGGATTAAATGGGCGACTAACACATTCGAACCCTACAAACCCCTAGAAGTGGATGCCATGACTCGTTTAAGTAGGTAGTGATAGTATAAGCAGTCGGTGTACATTAAAATGACACTTGTTAATGAACTAAGTATTTAGTGTGTTTAAAATCATAAAAGTGTACAAAGTTTTATACTAAATTATTCACCGAAATTCGGTGATTAATAAAATGTGACTTTTATAGAGGTGATTATTTTAATAACTAGATTAAATACTACAAACTATATATTAAAATATTAAACGTGCATATTGCTGACACGGTGAAATAATATGTAGGTCAAAAAGTATTGCTATTGAACTATTTATGTGTAACAAAGCGTAAATACAATGGCGAACATATGTTTTGTATGTAAAGTCGATTTTAGAAGAAACGATAAAGAAATTTGTTGTTTTATTTGCGAAAATAAAAACCACCCAAGATGTGAAGGTGTGAGTGAGGAGACGGCAAAAAAAATAATTGATGGGTGTTGCATTAAGTTTGTATGCAACTACTGTCAGGGTCAAAATATAAATAGGCATTTGAGAAATTTACGGGAAGATTTAAATAAATGCGTAGAGAAAATAAATGATCAAAGGTCAAACATAAGTGCATTAAATGATTTAGTGGAATCGATGGCTATAGTAATAACAAAGATGGTCGTACTAAAGGAACATATAGTTCAATTGTAAAAACGAAAAAGTCATTGTTGTTAAACCAATAAATGATAAACAAAATTACCAGTAAACACAACAAGAGATGAAAAATAAAATTTATCTGAACAAAATTGCAGTAGGAGTGGATAAAATAAGGAATATTAGTACCGGAGGTGTTATTATTAATTGTACAAACAAAGATTCTAAACATAAATTAAACAACAAAAAACACGGTCGCAAAAGAACTAGGAAATAAATACCAAACAATAGAACCTAAACCGCATAATCATAAAATATTTATAGTGGGAACTGAATCAGAAACTATAGAGAAGGAGAATGATAATATAATAGACACCATTACAGCGCAAAACGATCTAGAAGTAATTGAGGAAAATATTAAATAGAAATTAACGATCCAGCGGAAGTTTGTTGTTAGAAATAAGAAGAATTATGGAAATATTATATTGGAAGTTCAGCCAGATATACTATACAAAAGAATAATGGAATTAAAGAAAATAAATATCGGATGGAGAAGGTGTGATACGGGTGTGGTATGACTACATCACTTTGCAAAGGATTGTACCAGTGGGATAGATTGTAGTAAATGTGCAGGTGAACACAAATTGAGTAAACGTAAAGATGAGTTGCCCAAATATGTAAACTGTGTTAAGAATGTAGCGAAATTTTAAATAAATATTGATTGTAATCACTCAGCCAATGATATAAATTGTCCGTGTTATAAAAGAATAGTAGACAAGATAAGATCTAAGATAAAATATGAATAGCAATTAAATGAAAATAGATGGTAATATATATACTAGTTTGGAATATAATATACTATCCATTGTATATATTAGATCATTCTTGTAGGAGTGTTAGGGGAATTTAGATGATTGTTAGTTAGTTTTGTAAGAGATTACTTTTAATGTACATAGGATACATTTAATTGTGATTTTTATAATATTTAACAAATTCATGAAGAACTTGCCAACTAAGAAACTTAAAAAAAAACTAAAACTACGTTCTGTTACTCTTTGTTTCACATCTTTTATAACCATTTAGTTTTAGATTAGGTGTCTTTTTACGACTGCCGACCATAATGGACTTTTCAACCTTAAATAGTGGCTAGGGCAACCAACAACAGTTTCGTAATCTTGGCGCCCCTTAAAATTGTTTCTACATTCTGTTCGCGACCTTATCTATAATTACACTTTCTATATCGTAGTTCATTTAAATTTCTTTGCTTGTGATAATGAATGCAGTGGAAGGAAGACCAAAATAAACATAACATCAAGGTTATTGTCTAAAAGTATCTGTTCGGCAAGTGAATCAAATTATTAATTATCGATAATTTTTTTTATTAATATATCAGACAATTAAAATAATCTAAGATTAAAAAACGCCAACTGAATTCATTGGTAAAAATATAGAATATTATAAAATATATATAGACTTGACAGTAAGCTTCAATACTTCACGGAAACGCTCATAAAGGCTCTAACTTGTAAAAAAACTTTTTAAATTCGATAAGGATCTTCGCATTTCATAGCAGAAAAAACGCAGAATACAGAAATCGTAAACACAAAATTTACGACATTCAAAACAACTTCGGTATAAGAATGCTACGGAAGTATTTCTCGATGTCCTGTACGCCCATCTATTCCGCAGACATGGCTCTTACAAGCTTATTTCATTTTGTACCGTTCCACCGCGTGTACACGAAAGAGATTCTTGTGTCATGTATAAGTTGTAACAGAGTTTCATTTTAAATTCCTTGAACTTAGATCTGAAATGCATTGAAGAGCATCGTTATTACCAACGTTATATCCTCAGAGGCAGTATGTAAAGAGAAGAAGAACAACAGGGATGTAGTACTTACATATATATGTACATATATTACTAAGATGTTCTACATCTAGCGAAGACTACTAAATTTATTACATTCATGTATTTGTTATAACATTTCATCAAAAGTTTACAACCTAACTTTTTAAACTGTTTTAAATATTTTTGAAATGGCTGCTTCTGTTATTCAAAGATATTCATTAAAAGTAAATTTTCTTTTCTTTAGTTGTACGGTGTCGAAACAAATCTGTATTAATATTGCAAAGAACTGTCATACTAAATCCTCTGTCCAGATCAAATATTTTTATTAAGTATCTAAAAATACATCTTACCCAATGATGATGTATAACATCACTTCCAATAAATTTAATGCCAATAAAGCTGACCATCATCAGCTGTCTCTTACTTACCAAGTCGCTTTTAGAGCTTGAATTATAATTATTACAACAACATTTTTCCAGAAAACAAAAACAGAAATCTGGAAATCAATAGTAAATACTATACTGGGGGTTATTCTCGAATCTGAGGGAATGGAAATTTCAAGAGAATTGTCAAAAAATTCCTACAATTTCAATAGTTCCTATTCTGGAGTTGACTTTCTCACTTTTTCGTAACGAGTAGTATCAAGGAGTGAGCGATGAAAGTTACTCCCTGGGAGTGCTATTTTTCCACTGTTTCGAGAATAACCCCCCTGAAGTCGTTGCAGCCCAGTCAGATAGAGTTTTCGTATTCCAAACGAAAGATGTAGAATAGCTTTTTACCACTACTGAATCAGAAGTATTTACAATATACTACGCAATATAGTCTTAATATTAAATACAACAACATTTTTGTACCTAGGAAATGGAATATAATTTTGTACATAAAACTGTAAGAGTAGCAGCACTTGGTCACTTCAAAAATAAATCCTAAAGATATGATCATTGTGGACTTGTGTATATATTCTGATTCAAAAAGGGACACAAGTAGGAATATAGTGGATCTTCAGGGATTATCTAGCCGATTGTCGTCGCAAAGGTACCTGTATATAAATACCCAGATTTCAATATCTCGCTTGTTCGTAAAGCCGGATGAAAAAGGACACATGATATACACCGGTTAAACCGGATATCCTTAAAAATAACAGGAAATTTTGCAGAATCGATTTTCTCTTCACCTTAGCGTATGAACTGTTTTTGTATAGAATGCATCATCGGTATACACGATAATCTAGCAACATCGAAAATATACTCAACAAAAATATGTAAATATCAATAGTCACGCTAAAAATAGCTCACTTCTAGAGCGAGGCTGTAAAATATCCCACCCCCGTGCAAAGTTTTGAACAAAAGGTAGGTACTACATATATGAAAAAAAAAGCATATTCGTTTCTATTTTAATTGAGCTGAATTTGGAGTACAATTTTATTTCGGTCTCATCGAACGATACTAATCCTCCTATACAGGGTGTAACAGTGGGAACGCCGTGGCCTCTGGTAGTCAAACGGTAACAATTTTTGGAAAGTTCTATACTGGAACATATGTAAGCGGATTAGATCTACAATTTAAAAATAATAGGCAATATACAGGGTGTTTCAAAACTTAGCAATGTACCAAAGTTATGTTTTTATTAATGGAAGACCCTGTATTTTATGGCATTTTTGAGTTGTGCACTGAAATCTAGATCAACTTTATTCAAGGTTTCCTATGTCTAATTTTTGTAGTTTACGACATATTTCAAGTTTTTTGAAAATGCAATGTTGTACAAAAAGTTTAGTATCTCGAAAATGACTTAATTTAGAGAATTGGAACGAAAAGCGGAAATAGTAGATCCGTTGACTGATTGAATGCCATATTCACAGTTGTCGAGTATTCTACAAGTCGTTCAAGTACCGAGGCCAAACTTTGTGAACTTCTTTCGAGCTAATTGCTTTTGGAAATTGATTCCTGGAGGACAACCAGTAGTGGAAGACTCTTCTAACTGAAGCAGTTTTTTTAAGAATTTGTGCTCAACATTATTAATGTATGATGACATTGGATATTCAGAAGCTCCTGGACTAGAGTTCCATGTCCCACAAGCCTACACCGGACATCTCCACTATATTAAAAGATGAGGTATAGTTACGTTACCGCAGATAAGACTTCATGTAAGTCTGATAGAACAATAGCCTGCTTATTGTTCTGCGAAATTGTGGTCATCAATTATCTCACCGACCTATTAAATTACTCTTATGGTTAAAAGAACTATTAACAAGATAAAGCACGCAGAAAGCTATTTTCTTTGCCACAGAGTCTGCAAAACCCTAGAGCAAATTGAACATATATGATTTGATTGTAATTAGACAAAAACAATTTCGACAAAGTTAGTCTAGGGACAAGAAACATTACCTCTGCCTAAACAATATGTTTTACTACCGCCTTGCTATGAATCAATCAAGTCTTCCTTTAAAGCTAAAATAGCTTCGCTGGTTTACAGGTGATGTTCAAGCTTGTTTTTAGAATCACGGCTTCAGACTCCCTGTTTATGGTGACATCCGGAATAATGTGTTGCTTCTCGGACTTTGCATTTAAATAGTATCCAACATATTTGGAGATTAAATTTATGTGTAGTTTCATTATTTGAGGATTTATAACAACGCCTGTTAACTCTTATGAAGCTTATACGACCTATTACCTATATTGGGTGAGTTCTGTTGTCCTACTTATAATTGATGTACCAATCACCAGAATTGTCTACGATAAACCTATCAAAGTTTTTTTGGATTGGGATGAGTGAAAAAATGGTGAAGGGAGAAAACTGGAAATCCGAAACTGGTACACAGATGGGTCAAGAACGGGTAGTAATTCCGGCGTTGATATATATGAGGAAAACCAGCGTTAAAAAGTATATGAACCACTTGGGCAATACACCACAGTATCTCAAACAGAAATATATGATATAAAATCTTGTCCGTTGGAGAGTCAGCATCGCCAACCGCTAGGGAAAACGATCTGTATTCTCCCTGATAGTCAGGCAGCCTAGTATGAGAACTAATATGGGAATCTCTGCAAAACCGAACTATTCTGGCCAGGCACAACTAGGTCACCTTTATGTGGGTGCCAGGATAGAGGGCTATAGCGGGCAATGAGACTGCAAACCACTTAGCCAGGGAAGGTTCCCAAATGAAATTTACCGGACCGGAGCCAGGTCTAAACGACTAACTGCTGACTTACTTGCATTAAGCAGGAATCAGCGTAGGGCAGTAACATGTCTATGGTATTAACAGAACATGGCTGTCTAAGAGGTCATCTGCGCAAGATGAGGATTTATAAAGATGAACCTTTATGCAGAATCTGTAATGAGGAGGAAACAGCTTCTCATATTATTTTCGCATGCGTAGCACTAAGTCAACATAGGATTGCTATGGATAGCGCATTTGATTTATTGGAGAAAGATTCAACGAATAGGTTCTTAAACCTGATCTAGAGAACTAACATATTTCAGTAAAACAAAATCAAGGCAGGAATAACCCAATACGCTCAGTGGGCTGCAGTGCTAGAGATAACCAAAGACTAACCTGCCTTGATTAAATCAATCAATCAATCGTGCTTATAATACCTACATGACATGTTTATTTTTGTTTCTATATGTTTAACAGGTAAGAACTGTAACAAGGCGATCCCAAAACATGGATACATACCAAAAATTATTCGGTGAGAGCTGTGGCAGTACTCTTAACAAGCGATACAGCTTATAAAACTGTAGCTACACCCGCTACAACAACAGTAATAAACCCACCCACCACAGGTATTTCTCTTTTCATATATTCTTGGTCGAAAATATGCAAAGGAAAATAGTAATTATGAAAATAAAGTTATTAAACAAATGTTTATTTCACTTCACAAACGCTAACAAAATGCTTCTAAAGCAACTCATAGCTAATTTGTTTTCTAATAATTTTCATAATCTATTAAAACAATTAGTAAAGTGTATGCATATGCTTATTAGCGACTCTACAGACACTAGTAGCTACTGCAGCAAGTATTGTTTAGCAAAAGTAGTTATATCAGTAAACCTTTCTCATCGCTGCGATGCAGCTGAATTATTTATAAAAGCCTCAGGTGCCGACTAGAGTTTATGTTACCCGTTAAACTTTGAAATGCCGTACGAATGTATTCATCCTCAAAATAAACACGTAATTTGATATCCGTACTGTAAAGTTTATCCTACGAACTTTGTGCTACACTGATTTCTCAACACTACTTTGCAAATTTTATCTAAGCTTTAAATTGATGATTTTCATTAGTCGTGTTTACCTAGAGTAAATAATGCATAAGAATATTTTCCTATTCATGAGGCTTTCCCCTTCAATTTAGTTAGTGCAAAATTACATATATAGCAATTTACAATGTATACTACACTAAGCTAACTATTCTTTATGTATATTATGTTTCCGAGGTGTATATGAGTATATAACAAATCTATAAGAAATCATTCTTAAGGTAGCAACGTGTCAAAAGAGGATTGCAAAACCACATTCATATGTGTTAAATGAAATACAATTGTGGAAGATTTCAAACTCTATGACATCGAGCAGTATTTAGTAAGAGATACGCATTCATAAACATATGAAACATATTCTGAATGGTGTAAAATATGAATACCGAAATCGACGTAATATGCCAATGTCACGCTCCGTATATTCCTGGTTGTAATCGATGAATCCACTTGAAAAAATATGAATGTGTACCTCCGATATATCTATAACCAGCGTATATGAACGTGTTAAAGTTATTTATGGAGCTGTTACCCTGAAAAATAAAGTTATATGAATAACGTCCATTGCTTCCTTTTTATAGGGGTCATGCATACGTAGAGAACGCTTACATTTATAACAATATATTTTACGCTCTACATGTTTGTGAACTATTCATTTGTTGAAAATTTATAATCTGTGTTAAAAGAGTTAACAACCAATAATTTTGCTATATACAGATTCAATTATAAATTCCGTTGACATTTTGTGCGATATATTTAACAGAAGTTAGGAATTATCGTCTTGATTGAGAGATAAAAAAATAATAATGCGTGAATATAAACAACTATCCTCTTATCTCGTTGAATTCCACTTTCTCAAAAAATTATTGAATATGCAATGTTAAAGTGTCTAGAGGATTAGTTCTATAAAATATTTTGTCAGAAAGTCATTCATTTCATTTGATTCTCTTATCTCTGACATTGTTGAATCGATCGATAAAGATGAACGTCTGCTGGGTGTTTTCTATGCCTATGTCTTTCTTGACCGGTGCTTTCCATTGTATAAATCATCGTATCCGTGAGGTACTAGTAAATAGGTTTAAATCATATTTGTTAAATTGCATCATCTAAAGCTAAGATGAAATATCTGAAGTTTCATTAAATTAGATTAGATTGCTAATGGATCGATCATTGTGAGTACTCTTAATGTTTTAGTCACAACTTCCCAGCTTCTAAAGAAGTTTGGTGTCTCCATAGCGGCCAGGGCTCTAACATGAGCCGATTCCACATGCACCTGCTCGACATGGCACTATCTGTGTCGAGCTATAGCTACGCAGTCGTACATGATCTGTTCTGCTGCTTCCTTGTATTCTGAGCATAATCGATGGTCGGTAAATAAATCCGTGATGATGCTCTCTTATTGACGTCCAGCGGAGGCTTCACCTTAATTGCCGATAAAATAATACACTTTTTTGATTTTCTTAGTTTTGGAGTGTTGATTCAGTGCGAAGTTTTTCGTTTAGTCTCCTACTGTTGAAGATCAGCTCTAACCTGGCGTTTAGTTAAGCGATAGAACAGCTCTAATCCAGCGAGTTGAGACTCTGCGTCTTTCTTTACAAAATTATCGGCAATCTTTCAGAGCCCCAGTGACCTGGTACCCACATCAGTGCAACTGTATTCCTTTAGACCAGAACTTTGACGGTGAGCAAACAATCCCACATTAGATTAGTCTCAAAGGCAAACGTACTTAAACCCTCCATTACTGCTTGACTGTTTAAGAACTGTTTGAGCATAATGTTTAATAATAAATTCATGAAAACAGTAACTTATACTTTATTTATAAAGTATTAACGCTTGACACTTCAAATAATCTTAGGCAAATGAAAACCATTGTTATCGATAAAGTTTTTATTGAAAATGCGAATTTTAATTCTATGAATACAAATTACTCATGAAACTGTTAAATAACAATAGTTTCATAATAAATAATAAGAGAACAAATTGCCTTATTCAATAGAACTATAATATTAAATAATTAAAATTATTCTAAATTGAATTCTTGAAGAAAAAAATACATTATAAAATTATAAAACACACATAGTCTAAATTCGTAAACCATGCTTAAAGCTAAGACGTTGTACGAGGTTTTACCTATCTATTTATCTTAGTAATATTCAATAACAGAAAAACAATTTGTCAAGAATTTAACCTTTCTGAAACAAGTTACAGGTCATTTGTAAAACGAAAAATGCATTATAAATGTATCAATAAATAAGAATTGAAATTATTAGTATTTACAAAAAACTGAAAAATAATCCAAATCCAACAAGCAATAAAGCAGATTAGATCAAATAAATTTAAACCTACATTTCTGTGTATCTTATTCTAAATTTAAAACAGAAAAGTAAAGTCCGCTCATCAAACACATTCCAAATATCTCTCAAAGGTAACTTTCCCGAGAATATAAAGAATTTCTTGTCTTTGGATCTATAAAATCGTATAGACAGTATTGAAAATGATCTAATTTATATCTTTATAGCGGAAAATTCTTTTGAAGTGTTTAAATTTCCAGAGAGACAGAATGCGGGCTTAAGCCAATTATCTAGTTACCAATTTTTCCGATTAAAGTTTTTAAATTTCCATCAGTAAACCAATTGAAAGTCAGTAAGTACATATATTCGTAATATCAACAGAATACAATATTTGCTGATCACGTGAGCATTTGAAAAGTTTGCAACGGCAAGTTGTATGGCCATTGGCACTAATTCTTATCACTGCCCATTTCTAGTACACTCACAAGGTAAATGGGAAAGTTACGATACGGCAAGAATAAGATAATAGAGGATGGCAACTCTTTAATTAATTTATTCAAGACCAAAGGGCATATAATGACGAATCCAAAGATTCAAAACATATACTGGTTTTTGACCT
The DNA here is from genome assembly GCA_023690525.1 of Holotrichia oblita. Taxonomy (NCBI): domain Eukaryota; kingdom Metazoa; phylum Arthropoda; class Insecta; order Coleoptera; family Scarabaeidae; genus Holotrichia; species Holotrichia oblita. The sequence continues at coordinate 65,390,979 of CM043021.1, read as the reverse complement.
AACTATTAAAGCCTAGTCATAAGTTTATAACGTTTATAATCCTAATAAACCTATCATTTCTGTACTAATAGCCTCACCCAAATTCTTGGAAACACATAGCCGAAATAATTGTCAAAGTTTTCCGACCATACTTGTTTTAGGATCAGTGATAGTTTAAAATTTGCTACTAAGATTAATTAAATGTACTCTGTGATAACTGCGGTTTGTTAGATGCTGCTTCTCATACGTACAGCGATTTTTGAGATCTAATAAGGTACGTATCTATCTAATATCAATTAATCTTCAGACTTGTCAAAAGCCTAGCATTTTTAAGAATTTAACCTTTCTGTAAGTAAAGGTCATGCATAAAATTTTATTATGATCAAAATGTATCAATAAATAACATTGAAATTATTAGTATTTACAAAAAACTCAATATGATCCACCTAGAACAAGCAATAAAGCAGTTAATCAAACAATATTTAAACCCATTTCTTGTAGGTTATTCTAAGTATTTAAAACAGAAAAGCCAAAGCCGCTCATCAAACGCAATGCCTTCTCTTCAAATTCGGATATGGTTCTGGCTTAATATCGTACGCTTCATTCTCGGTTCTATACAAATCGAATGACAGTATTGAAAATTATCTAATTTATGAGCTAGCTACCCACACGGAAATTCTTGTATAAAGAGGTTTAAGGGTTTCCATACTATGCAATTGATTTAAAAATGCATATGACCTATGATTAAATTTTAGTGCTGACTGGATGTCTGAGAAGGTATACGTGCTGCTATGGGAGCAGATTTCCAAAGTTTGAGCGGAAAGTTGTTCAATTATACATACTTCTGCCTGAAAAATTTACTAGTACAGCTCAAAGAGAAAATAAATGGGCGTTGCGTTCGGCAAGAATAAGATAATAGAGATTGGCACGGCTTGTACTATAAATTTTGAGGACCCTGAATATAATGACCAATTGCGATTAAATCTGTTCCTTTTTGAGCTGACGGCTAAAGTCTTCTAAATTATACGTTTATTATACGTTTATTATCCTAGTAAAAGTACTTTCTGATGTCCAGATTCATTTAATTTTCTGTTAAATTGTATTCGGTCTGTTTAATACAAAAAGCAAATCTTGCATTAGCAATGAAAAAGGGGTCAAGATTAATTAAATGTACTCTGTGATAACTGCCTTAAAATTAGATGCGGTCTTTCAGTTCGATTTTAAAAGATTTTTTATCTCCGCTTGCCTTTAAATCAATTAATCTTCAGACTTATCAAGAAGCCTAGCATTTTTTGGGGGCTATAGTTTAATAGATTTGGTTTACGTGAGCCTGTTAATGTTTAACCAAATTCTCAAAATCTTTCTATTTTTCAGCAATGTTTTGATATTGGATCACTGACTTCCGAACAGCATCGACATTTATCACATGATGACTTGCCCATCTTATCAGGTGCATTGTTAAGATTTTTGTGGATAATCATGTAAACGATGATGGTGCGGAGGATCTCTTATGTTGAGAACCACTTGAATGGTTCTGGTCCAATTCGGAATTTCCGCGTTTTCCATGCAAGATCAGTGACAGTTTCGTTGCGACTCACACCAAAAGCGACCAGGAAGATCAATTTATTTTTTTATATTGTAGATTATTGAAGAATCAATACTGTATAATTGTGGTCCTCTCCGCTTCTTGTACAAGAACTAAAATAATCTTGAAGATTTCGGAGAATATATCCTATCTTTGAATACTTGTTTGTTTACTATTGATATCATTAGAGACAACAAAATTGCAAAATGTCCAATACAACTTTCGGAAACGTTAGCAACGGATATAGAGGTAGGTACCTTTAATTTCACACAAAAGATGATAACTAATTAGGATACCGCTAAAATAGAAATTGTAATATTACAAATAATATTATTCGAAATGTATTAACAAATGTATGGACGGAAGTCAGCAGTTGTTTACAATAAAATCAATTTGAGAAAAAGAAATATTTTTACTGGAAATAACAAATATTGGGAAAACACTAACACACTTTATTCCCGTACCTTCCCTCTGAGAATTAGGTATTAAATGTGCTCAACCAAACAAACCTACAAGGCGCCGATATAACGTAATGTCATCTTAGAGATAAGGGGCATGTTTTGTTCAACCACAACAAGCTCTAGACGCGCAGGCATTTCAATGAAAACTGGATTAAATGTAACATGCTCTGGGAGAGAACTAAATAAGAGACACCTGCATAAATTACAATCAATTTCCCGTGAAATTGGTAAGCTTTTGAGCTTTGTAGAAAGGGAAACTGAATACTAGTATATTTGAAAGTTACATTTACAAGTTTCATTTCAACCAATATTTACATGACTAATCTTCAACACATTTACAAAAACATTATGTTGGTACTTCCACAAACATGTTCAGAGTATAACTAAAGTTTATACACCCTCCCACATATTAGCTAAAACAGAGTTCATGACATACATATAATAACAAAATTAATATTTTAACTTTCTATTCACTTCGTCAACGCAAGAAGTAAATAGATTACGTCAAACTTAGTTACTACGTTTACAAGTCTAATGAATGTTTATACGAGTTGAAGGGGTAATCAAGGTATGTTACCATAGATCAGTGTTTCTCAAAATGTGGATCGCAGACCTTCGGTGGTTCACAAACCTTCGGTGGTGTTGATTAATTTAAAAAAGTCTTAAGTTATTCATTTTAGAACATGTATATAAGTATGTACATATGTATGTAGTACATACATACATATTGTATAAACGTAGATCAATATGTCCTCAGAAAACGTTAGAGAAACACATTGTTGTATACATCAATTTGTTTTTGCTTTTACTGTCTTCTCCTTTTAATTCGCTGTACTTTGCTCAACGCTCCTCAAATTATCCATTTTCGAAGGTAAGCTATGTCTGCATGATTAGGAAAAAGATGAAGACGCTGGGAATCAACTCTGGTAAATACGATAGATGCAGGGATAATTAGAAGTGGAATTTTCCGTCTTCATTTTAAGAAGTACCCACGATGGGAACAGAAAACACAAAATTCTATGTTTATTATCGATGTGCCCAAGAGCAGCCATATTCCATACATACACCTAACTTTTACTTCAATCGAGTGTAAAAATGAAACCACCAATTGATATGGAAAATTCTCAATAAATTTGCTTCGATACTTCGAGTGCCATATCTTATTTACTACCAAAATAACAACAAGAAATTAATAGGTATTCAAGTTTAAATAATTTAAATATTTAGTCACGTTGAGGTTCCGCACTGAAGACTATTTTATACAAAGAGGTGCATCGGTAAACTACTTTGAGAAACACTGGCATGGATTACAACAAGGAACCCTTCAAAGGTAAATGGATTATTCAGAGAGTAGAGTTGACCACTACTAAAATCGATACTTCTACAGAATTGCTTTACTAACACAATAGAATACATATACGCTATACTTCAAAAACAATTTTACAGATATGATTGCATATAAAATAAAAACCATTTTTTTGCTTCTTTCTCGAAGAATATTAAAATTTTCTTGACAAATTTTATTTTTCTTTTGAAATTGCTTCTATCAGTGACTGATAAAATTGATTTAAAATGATTTGAAATTACCTACCTAAAGTCATTTACTGGTGAAAATGTAGTTAATTGCTTCGACATGTAAGAAAAGGAGTTCGTAAAAATTAATTGTGACGGGGACAGGATAGGAACGCTACCAAATATGTCCCACCACCCCTTTCTGTTTTTTTTTTCTAAAAAAATATGAAGGCGAATTAAGTCCAAGTTCAATTCTCGTATACAATCAATCGGGTTGAATACAAATTAACATTCTTTGACAGTGGTTTAACCACTTAATCAAACCCATGTTGCCTACTGAAGCAAAGCTAGTGGTTGTATTCCTGGATGGCCACTTTTCCCATAGAATGAAAACAGGCAATTCTCACATAGATTCTTATATGGTTGCAAATGCACATTTAGGAAACAACGAGCTGATAAGTTTATACTTTTCTTCTGATGAAGCATGTTTCCAGTTATCTGTATACGTAATATCGCAAAATTACAAAATGTTACCCAGTTACGCTCTATGAAAATTGATATTTGCTTTGGTATTTCTTGACAATTATCGGACCAATATTTTTCAACAAACAATACCAACTGCAAATTATTGTGGAATTTTAGATATATTTATAGAACAACTTTATCGCGCAAAGTGTGAGATCACAACAGCTTCTTTTGCACATCACAATGCTACTACCCACACTGCAGGGTCAATTACTGAATATTTAGAGCAATTTTATGGTTATGTGCTTAGTAGGTAGTAGTAGAAGATGATCCCCTCAATTCATGGGAATATGCTTTTCATAATAAGTTTCCTTTTATCTGTGATGGGTGCTAGTTGCAGCAACTTTGTAAGCTGTATCACTTGTCTGACTACTATGTAACTCTTCCTATGTAGTTTATATACGTGTAATTGGAGTTATTAATGGTCTTGTGACAGCAATATCTTGCCATTTATAATGCCGCGATGTTAATTATTTTTCGCCCAATAGCGAATGGTATCAGGATCAATTTTTCGAGAAAAATGTCGCAACCATCTCCGAAAATTGAACTGTGGCTCCTAAAGTTATAGCATAACTCTAGCCAGCCGCCTAAGCACTGCGGCTAACGAACCGAAGTAAATGAAATTACGCCAGAAACCATGCAGAATGTTTTCGATTGCGCATTATACAAGTAATACAAGATGTTGGACGCAGATCTCATTGGAGCAATGAGGCCCTACTACGCCGACAAAATTTCTAATTTGCTTCATTATATACTCTAGGGCGTCTGATGTTTCCACATGTTTCCACGTCACCAGTCAATCAGAAACTAAATTTATATGAATGCATTTTAACAGACTGCACTCTGGGTTCTTGCAAGAGGCGGAAATGATGACATTGTAAACACGGATGTTTCATCGTGGCCTTCGTTGCAGAAACTGCAGAATCAACCGCCTCAAACCAGCAGTCATAACATCTACGCTGTACCGCCAGGAACTAAGGAATAGTTTGAACAGAACTAGCAAGGAAACCGCCGGTGAATCCAAGTAGCAACTTAATACAGAAAATAAGTATTACTGGTGTCACGAATGTAATAAAGAATCTATGTACATAGAAAGTGCAACCCAAGCTCGTCTACTGAAGAGGGATTCTGAGAGGAAATTCTGATAATTGACTTCATGATTTGAATTCTGGTGATGATCATGTTGATGCTGAGTGCCTATTTTGCACTGCACTGTCTACAGAGGATGCGCGAGGGAAAAAATTTGGTATCTTATGAGTGCGGTGGTAATACATACCTATTTACCTGGATGCATCATTTCTCTTAGAATCACACTTTCTCATGTGTTTTTGTAATACCAAGTGTTACCATAAGTAGGTAAACTATGTGCCTATGAGCACAGTCATTCGACGTGGACACCCTGTATAAGCTGTATTTTGACAGCTAAAACCTGTGTAAAACCAACAAATTGCCATAATTATGACAGTTTGACGGAGTTTTAGCTGTCAAAATACCCCGCATACAGGATGTCCACGTCAGTGACTGCTCATAGGCACATAATTTTACTATCATAAAAATCTTCTGCTTTTATTTATGAAATTTGATAAGTATTTTCTGACATTTTCTCATTAAGTCGTCATTGTCTTCGCCTGTGTTTACATTTAATTTTCATATCACATTACGTTATGAGAAGTCGATAAATTAGGAATACAATGTATGTATTGCCATAATCAGAAATTAAGCATAAAAAACTAAATTAAAAAAAATAAATCAAAGATGTGTCTGCTGACCATTCACCCGTGCACGATTTTTATCAGCTGAAGTTGCTACTAAAGAGTGTACACCACTGATTTTCGAATGGAAATAATAAGGGAAACTGCATGTACTAGTCAATATTTTTATGCTAGATGTTGTCGATAAAGTTCCAAAAGCTGCAACACAATACACACTGGTATGATATCGCACCATTCTTGTGTAAAATTTCCAGGAAAACGGAAGGACATTTTTTTTTCATCCTATTCTCGTAATTTATATTCTTATTATGCTAATTTTAAGTTTTGACATAACTTTGCATATCCCATCTAAAAAATCGTTGGCGCTGGTACAGTCTATGCGACAAAAGAGAACACTTTAAAAAGGAATAACAGCCGAGAAAACGCATTATACATACCGTTTAGCAATAAGACCATCATTCTCATACGACACGAAACGATCTCAAAATTAGGTTCATCCTTTTTGATTGCCTAGCTCTTTCTTGTGTTTCTCTTTGACATCGCACGTTTACCGGATTGGTTATTGGAGTAAACAGGAACGGATAACGGCGTAGTCGACGGGTATACGACCGGGGTAGAGGTAATGCGGCGGTGAAATGGAATTTGAGGGTTTGCGAAGGCGAAGGGCTATTTGTTCTGCTCGGAAAACGAAACGCTTCGGTTTTTCTTTTTCTCTTCGATTAGAAGCGGAAGGGCTAAGCGGCGAAGACT
>CM043021.1:65338172-65383955 GCA_023690525.1 Holotrichia oblita | reverse complement strand
AACGGGTTATAATAAAATTATTTTGTGCAGAGAGTATCAAATATACAGGGGGTACGAAAGTTTTAGACAATTATACCGGACGTATCAAGTTTAAGGTGTGGTTTTGAAAATACAGTGTTGATCATAAGTGACGGTGAAATTTTATTTAGTGGATTATCATATACAGGGTGTGCCGAAAGTGTATGTGCATACTAGGGGGTGATTAAGAGTAGAAATTAAAGATTTTTTCTTCGGATTTAGCCTTGTTGTATTATTTTAAATTTTGTTGCATTTTTATCCGAGCCGCGTTGTATTTAGTATATTGTTATTAAATAAAGAGGTAAAAAAGATATTGGTATTTTTTGTCAATAACAAAGGAAATTAATAAAATAAAGGAGTTTATGTACCTAAGAAGCGGAAGATCGCTAAGAAGAGAAGAAATGACTACCATAGAACCTGTCGTTGAAGATATGGCTAGCCATAAAGACCAGGAGGAATTTGGAAGCACCGACTCAATGAATGCGGTAGAAGAGTTTCCACTAGCCCAGGCAAGGGATAATCCGAAGAGCATTATGGATATGTTGGAACTAATGACCAGAAAAATGGACGAAAATACAAAAAAGATGGACGACATGGCCGAGAAACAAACCAAAAAGATGGACGATACAATTGAACAAGTCCGACAACAAAATAAAAAACTAGAAGACGTAAGACTACAAAACGAGCAATTGAATAGGAAATTGGACGACGTGAGAAAACAAACCAGAAAAGATAACGAAGAATTAAGAAAAGATATTGAGCATTTCAACCAGCGTATGTATGAACAAGTATGGGGAGAGCCGGGAAAAATACGAAAAGAAATGCAAGATGAGGTGCAAGATTTTGAAGAAGAAATCGTAACCGAATTGGAAAAAAACATAGAAATGAAAATCGAAGACCAAACGTTCGTGCTGAATCAGGAAACGATTAGCTCACCATACCCGATCGAAACAATGACAGAAAAGGATATGACCATGACTACCCAAATTAATCAAGACGTGTTGAGTCTCAGATGGGAAAGAATCCAACATGATAGGATAAAGGCAAGGCAGGAGGCAGACGAAAAAGAAGTAACCAACTGGCTAACAAAATATCTCGATATACGACCATTGATATCTGAGTACAGAAAGTATGAGGAATCAGCTGACACAAGATTATTCAATATCTTTATTAACCAAAGGGAAAATGACGTTGCGATAGAGGTCAGCAATGGAAAAAGGCAGTTGAAGACTTTAAAAAACACGAAAAGCAAAAGACCTAAACGTTTGATCAAACAAATGATCAGATACCAAAATAGAACAAGCAGATCTGGAAATGAAAGAAGACTCCTAGCTGAGAAACGCCCACGGGATAAAGCGACCAAACAGAAAAATCGGCATAACTATAGAATTAATTCAGCCGTATACCGAATAGGAAAAGACATGAAGAAATTTCTTCAACTGTATGACAAACCTGACGCAATATTGCGGCTAGTAAATGAAAATGCTTGTTGGCCAGGTGATCCGGATAAACGATATGTAACGGACTGGAATCAACTTATGACGTCATAAGAACCGACCAAGGACCTATCGTAGACCAATAAGGACTGTATATATGTAAATAATAGTGATTAACTACTTTTTTCTTGATAAATAACGAGGACGCTACGGTATCGCGAAAAAAGTAAGGGGGTACTGTAACGGGACGCGATATTTTATATTATTTTATTTTTCAATCGCATTAACTTAATAAGGGAAACAGGTATTTATTAAATGTAGTAAAAAATGTTATTTATGATTTAAGTAATGAAATGCACCTATTTGAATATATTCCGTAATCATATATAAGTTCCCTATGTTAAATCATTCATATAATTATAATAGTTTAAAATTGTAATAGTTTTAACCGTTAACTGTAAAACATGTGACTTATGGTGTAAGCTGTACCTGCGTAGGGATTCGCATCGCTTCCTCCGCTAAAAAAGGACACTTTCCGCTAGGCCACCACAGAGAGTAGTTCGCTTCGCAGTTAGTTATACATATTTGCCAGTTCAGGGCTAGTTAGTGTACCAGTGTTATTACGTTTGTTAAATTAATCAGTACAAAAAGGCCGTGTTCACGGGGATACCCCGCACGAAGCCATAAATAAAAGATACTGATAAGCAGCAAACAAGAAAGGACACGCCCGAAGCCCATAGACTAGGCGAAGAAGGAAGCGGACATCTTGGTGGATCGAATCAACGCCAGCAAGTATACGCAGATAAGTGAAGAATACGTACGTACAGGTATTTGGCCAATAAACTATTATATGCTACGAATACGAGCTCGTAATAAATAGAATAATTTGTATTAAAGCTAAATTGATTCCGCGTTCGTTGTTAAGTTCACTATTACGTATATATTTATTTTCGTTGTAATTATTTAGAAATTAAACGCGTGCGTAGTTATAGTAAGAGTAAGATAGGTGCATCGTTAATGTTAAGATTCTGTTTAATATTTTCTAACTTTTGTATTTACATATTTATTCAGTTATTTTATTTAATATATTTGTTATTCGTTCATTTGTTGCATTTTCATTTATTCAGTAGTAAATCAGATTGCATGTTTTATGTCATTAATTATTGTTTAAATATTGTAAATCCTCCATTTACCGCACGCACCTGAGAACGTATAAGGAAAAGATTATAAGAAAGTTTGTAAAGTAAGTATCTGTTTTCTTGATTACGTTAGAGCGATTGCGACCGACATTTTGCTAGTCAGGGGAATTAGTTTATTCATTTCGGTATCAGTAACGTCCGTCGTTGTGGGTTCACAGGGGATTTGTTAACTTACCGTGGCGCCCAAGGTTATAAACACATATTAACACAAAATAAGTCGGTTTCTTCACAATCATTAATCGCCGATCATCCTGTCCCATCCAAGTAAGTTATTACCTTCTTACACCTTTATGCGATTGTAATAATTCGTTCTTGTCATTAGTTGTTAGATTTTTCAATATTTATTACAAATTTGTGCATATTCGTACTCGATTTGATCATGGCAGATATAAGCGAACTAAAGCGTAAACGGGGCTCAATAAAGGCGCGAATAACGTTATTTCAAAAGTACATAGACGAATTTAAGCGGGATATTCAAAACCAAGACGATAAAAACGTTAGAGAGGGCAGAGGGCTTAATTGAGCTATACGAAAATGTGCAATCTGACTTAGAAGTAATTACGGATATAAACGACGAATCTTTAGCAGAACGTGCGTTATTCGAAAAGAAATATTATAAGGCGATAGCGGATGCGAAGTCTATACTTCAGACAACTAACGGACAATCGGTTAATAATACATCTACGCAACCACATTCAGAAAGGGTGCATGGCATAAAGCTACCACAAATTTTGTTGCCCAATTTCGACGGGAATTATGAAACGTGGCTAGCGTACCGTGACACTTTCGAATCACTTATACACATAAATTCGGTAATTGGTGAAATACAAAAATTTCATTATCTACGGGCTTCTCTAAAGGGAACGGCTTCGTAGATTATACAATCCTTAGAATTTACATCAAGCAATTATCAACTAGCATGATCTCTGTTACGAGAACGGTTCGACGACAAGCGATTATTAATACAAAGTCATGTAAAACACATTGTTCAATTTAATTCGTTAGTAAAAGAATCGGCTACCGAGCTAAGAAACCTTGTAAATAATTTATCTAAACACCTGCGTGCGCTGCAAAACTTAAATCAACACACGGATAACACGGACACTTTGTTAATTTATTTAGTAACACCTAAATTAGATAAAAAGACCGCGCGGGAATGGGAGGAATGCAAATACGCGGGAGAAGTTCCTACATTGTCGGAATTTATGGCATTTATAAAGAACAAGGCTGATCTCTTAGAAACTATAGAAATTAATCAAGTTCCTAAGCTCAATGATCAAAGGCGTTCACACAACCTCCTGGTCAGTACCAAATACAGTTGTCCAGCTTGCCATGAGAATCATAAATTGTACCAATGCAAGAAATTCATTGAAATAGCGGGAAGCAAACGAATTGAGTTGGTAAAAAAGGCTAAAGCTTGTGCGAATTGCTTGAGATCTGGTCACTTTGCGAGAGAGTATACGTTTGGTATCTGCAAAACTTGATGTGATGCGAAACATAATACGTTGTTGCATCAGGAGAACCGAGATTCAGCACAAGCATCAGATGCGGTGTCACTTGCAACAAATGGGTTCGTTTGCTCGGTTCTGCTCGGTACCGCATGCGTGTGGGTGTTAGACTCGAGCCAGAGAACACAAGGTGGTCGCATTGTTCTCGATTCATGTTCGCAGTCGAACTTCATCACTGAAGATTTAGTGAAAAACTGAAACTCAAGTGTGAAGACACGAACATAGCGGTAAAAGGTATAAATGCGGACACATCTAATCTAAGTAAAAAGGTGTGCATTACGTTAAAATCGATAGTAAACAATTTTCAACTAACTTTGTCATGTTTAGTAATACGGACAAAATGCGACAAGTTGCCAAACCCGTCGCAGCAAGGCGTTAATTTAAATATACCTGAAAATATAAGACTAGCAGATCCTAAATTCGATCAAATTAACAAAGTAAATGTATTAATCGGGGCTGAATTCTTTTATAGACTGTTATGTGTCGGCCAGGTAGATTTGGGCCAAGGGTTACCTATATTGCAAAAGACCAAATTTGGTTGGATAGTATCGGGTCCTGTGCCTAGGTCTACAATAGGGTCGAATCGAATTTGTAATTTTGCAAAAGCAAATGATATACAAAGTTTTGGGAATTAGAAAGTGACTTACCTGCGAAAAGGCTAACTAAAGAGGAACTAGAATGCGAACAGTACTTCGATAGTACACTTAGGCGAAGTGAAGACGGTCGCTTTATCGTATCTATACCATTCAAAGAATCGTTAGAACGCTTAGGCGAATCTGGCGAAACGGTATTGAAACGGTTTAACCAGTTAGAGAGGAAACTTAACGCGAATATCGAATTAAAGCAACAATACACAAATTTTATGAGCGAATATATACAGTTAGGTCATATGTCGCTTATAGAAAACGAGAAATGCAATCTACCAGTATACTCTATACCTCACCATAGTGTTACAAAAGAGGATAGTGTAACTACCAAATTACGCGTGGTGTTCGATGCTTCTTGCAAGACAAATTCGGGATGTAGTTTAAATGATCTACAGATGACTGGTCAAGTTTTACAGGACGAGTTATTTTGTATTTTATTGAAATTTCGTCAGTCACGATTCGTAGTATCTGCGGACATACAAAAAATGTACCGGCAAATATTAGTAGCACTAGTTGACCCCACCCAAACTCTTCGAGTTTGGTCTAAGCTGACCCATCCCAAGTATTCGAATTTAGACTGAACTCTTCCGGCCCACCGACCAGCATTTCCGCTAATCTTAACCCGACAGAATATGTCGACGTGTCCCAGCTAATGAACTACTAAAATAAAAAAAAAAAAAATTGTTATACGAATTCGAGCAGTAATAAAACAATGCATACTTATTTTATTTTTAATCGATTTTTTCACGGACTATTTTAATAATCAATGGCATTCTATGTAGAAACGCTCGTTATTTTACATAACTGTAAAGTAATGGTCGCTTCATTAGCAGTTACCCTGTATTTGCTGAATTATGAATTTAAGTCATCATTCTACAATTTATACATTTTATCAAACAGAGTATTGACAAATGTGTTTATCAATATTTTTAATATCGTTGGGAAGAAATTAAATTTTCCCGGTAGTAATATGAAAAGAACTAATAAACCCTATAACCTTCTAAGTGTAAAAATCCGTCTTTGACAGTTCAAATTTTGATCGCAGACGCGCTAACGTCAACGATTTATTATGAGGGCCGCCTAATGATTTTGCTATAGTTATTAAAGATGGTATTTTGTACGTAGACGTATTTTAACGTATTTAATTGTGATATATATTTTTTGGTAATAAGTAAATGACGTCACGTAGTATTTTTTCCATTATATTACGTAATGAGGTTTTGACGATTTCAATTTGACTTTTTCGCGTTTCGCGTTAGATGTATTTTTTCAACTATTTTTATTAATAATAACGGAATATATTATTTATAGGTAAAATGTGTATCTATTAGTATATTGACAAATGTTTTTAACATGACGTATATTTTATATTTTGAAGAGATAACATGTGTTCAGAAATACCATAATATTCAAATTGAGCGCTTGATACATTGCACTAAACATGTATACCTCAGATATGCTGCCATCTATTAAGATACAATGAAGTTATTTGGTAAAGTGCAGTTATATCTACGATTATTTAATTAATCTCAATACTATATGTATATATTATCTAATGACAATCACAAAATGTTTTACCGAAAAATCAACAACTCATGATCTCGATGTAAACGCAGAATAAAAAGTCCGTATTGACAGTTCAAATTTTGTAGTATTTCTTTTTTTTATTTTACGTAATGAAGTTATGAACGCTTAAAATTCGATATTTCTTTCAAGTTTTTTTATTTAATAATAACGGAATATATTATTTATAGGTGAAATGTGTATCTAATAGAATATTGACAAATGTGTTTATCATGACATATATATCTGTATATTTAGAGAGGCAGCATGTTTTAAGTTATTCCATAATATTCAAATTGCGCGCTTTCTCGCAGTGTAAATAGTTTAAAAGAAAAATTTTTAACGGCCTTGATTAGGTATATTAAAAGCTGTCGGATTACGTATTACAGTAACAAATACGTCCTTACGGGTAATTGTATAGGTGTTAAAGTATAAATATTAAATAAATCTCTCGTAATATTTAGAAGAGAGGAAATTTGTTAGGAATTTCAATGTTTACCTGTCAAAGTCTTTTTTTTTTTTTTTTTTTTTTTTGTTGGGCATCCTTGGACTTACAATTTTATAAGTAAAAGAGGAATAGCGGGAATAAAACCGTACTTTCCAAAATGAATGTCCATATTTCAGGGAACGACTGAACGTCATGTTAAAGAGAAAACTTCATATGAACATATGACCTAAAGGTCTTAACTTTTGAGATACAGGGTGATAAAGTTTTCGAAAATAAATAGTTTTTTATTAATTCCTGTAATACCACTTTAGATATTTTAATGAAACGTGGTATACGTGTAGTATGTATCAAGAGGCATTATTGAGTGTTCCCATTTTTTTTTAATTCCACCAGTGGCGTTCGTACGGAATTTCAGCTACCTACTTTGACAGACGTTTAGGTCACACGTTCATATAAGTTTATATAAGTTTCCTTTTAAAATACATCATAAAATCGTTCCCTAAAATATTGACATTCAATTTCCTGTACATTGGAGAACGGAGAAAAAAAAAATTGACCCCTTAAAGGCGCGCTGGAGAGAAATAAAAAAAGAATGTATACACATAAGACTTTTTGGCTCTTTCGAAAATATGTAGATATATACTTAGTATAATCTCGATAATACACTGACATACAGATAATTAAACTATTCTTACTTGTTTCATATTTTTAAATTACTTTTAGACATAGAGAGATGTTTGTAATGATTACTACTTGTGTTATTTATTGAACCACAAAATAAGAAACGTTTTTTAGTATAAATAATAACGTTTTTCCAATCGGACTATTGTAAAAAATTGGAAATTCTTTAACGCATTTAATGATTCCTCGTGTTTTTTTAATTATTATTTCTTGTGTTTCGCCGCCGTTGAAATGAAGACTTCTTTATTTTATATATTATTCTTTTCAATCATTAATAAAAAAAAAACAAAAAACGAAAGAAAAAAGCCATAGTACCCCCTCGTCGAGATTTGAACGCCGTACCTCTACCACCGTGGGCCAGCGTCCGTTCCCTACGCCACGGAAGCTCGTAAATTCTCAAATCGTATGGCGATATAGAAATGTGTAGTATCTGTTTTGACGTATTTTGGGGATGTTTTGCAAAAAATAACCGGTTTAGAAAGGCGTTGGAAGTTTGAAATTTTGGAAATCGTCGTTATAAATACGGCCGGTTCGGCGATCGCGTTTGGGAAAGCGTCGTCTTATTGGGCGTCGGCGCCCCGACGCTGTATTTTTTAGTTTTAATCGGAAAAAAATTTTTCCCCAAAATAACCAAGTACTCGTCGAGGAGAATATCTTCGGACATGGATAGTTTTGGCGTAGCGTTAACCGTTCGGGAGATATAAGCGCTCAAAGTTCGCTCAAACGCGAATTTTTAATTCGAATGCTAATCTTACAGGATTCGGACGTTGGTCTGCGGCGAAATCTAATAATTTTTATAGAAAAATCCTTTCCCCGTCGATCGGCACCCCCTTTTCGAGTTTAGTCCTTCCGTAAGGTCGCAGGAGGGATGCCCATTTACCTCTGCGACAGCTATTATTATAGTAAAGAGCGGAATATGGCCGACTTTGATTGAATAAAACCCGCTATACAGGCACTTTCCAAAATGAATGTCCATATTTCAGGGAAAGATTTTTTTTTGTTTTTTTTGCTGGACGTAGCGGGATCGTATATTAGTCGTCATGATAAAAAGAAAACTTCATATGAACATATGACCTAAAGGTCTTAGCTTTTGAGATACAGGGTGATAAAGTTTTCGAAAATAAATAGTTTTTTTTTTTGCTGAGGTAGCGGGACCGTATACTACTCGTCATGTTAAAGAGAAAACTTCATATGAACATATGACCTAAAGGTCTTAACTTTTGAGATACAGGGTGATAAAGTTTTCGAAAATAAATAGTTTTTTATTAATTCCTGTAATACCACTTTAGATATTTTAATGAAACGTGGTATACGTGTAGTATGTATCAAGAGGCATTATTGAGTGTTCCCCATTTTTTTTTAATTCCACCAGTGGCGTTCGTACGGAATTTCAGCTACCTACTTTGACAGACGTTTAGGTCACACGTTCATATATAAGTTTATATAAGTTTCCTTTTTAAAATACATCATAAAATCGTTCCCTAAAATATTGACATTCAATTTCTGTACATTGGAGAACGGAGAAAAAAAAATTGACCCCCTTAAACGCGCTGGAGAGAAATAAAAAAAGAATGTATACACATAAGACTTTTGGCTCTTTCGAAAATATGTAGATATATACTTAGTATAATCTCGATAATACACTGACATACAGATAATTAAACTATTCTTACTTGTTTCATATTTTTAAATTACTTTTAGACATGGAGAGATGTTTGTAATGATTACTACTTGTGTTATTTATTGAACCACAAAATAAGAAACGATTTTTAGTATAAATAATAACGTTTTTCCAATCGGACTATTGTAAAAAATTGGAAATTCTTTAACGCATTTAATGATTCCTCGTGTTTTTTTAATTATTATTTCTTGTGTTTCGCCGCCGTTGAAATGAAGACTTCTTTATTTTATATATTATTCTTTTCAATCATTAATAAAAAAAAAACAAAAAACGAAAGAAAAAGCCATAGTACCCCTCGTCGAGATTTGAACGCCGTACCTCTACCGCCGTGGGCCAGCGTCCGTTCCCCTACGCCACGGAAGCTCGTAAATTCGAGATCAAATCGTATGGCGATATAGAAATGTGTAGTATCTGTTTTGACGTATTTTGGGGATGTTTTGCAAAAAATAACCGGTTTAGAAAGGCGTTGGAAGTTTGAAATTTTGGAAATCGTCGTTGTAAATACGGCCGGTTCGGCGATCGCGTTTGGGAAAGCGTCGTCTTATTGGGCGTCGGCGCCCCGACGCTGTATTTTTTAGTTTTAATCGGAAAAAATTTTTTTCCCCAAAATAACCAAGTACTCGTCGAGGAGAATATCTTCGGACATGGATAGTTTTGGCGTAGCGTTAACCGTTCGGGAGATATAAGCGCTCAAAGTCCGCTCTAACGCGAATTTTTAATTCGAATGCTAATCTTACAGGATTCGGACGTTGGTCTGCGGCGAAATCTAATAATTTTTATAGAAAAATCCTTTCCCCGTCGATCGGCACCCCTTTTCGAGTTTAGTCCTTCCGTAAGGTCGCAGGAGGGATGCCCATTTACCCCTGCGACAGCTATTATTATAGTAAAGAGCGGAATATGGCCGACTTTGATTGAATAAAACCCGCTATACAGGCACTTTCCAAAATGAATGTCCATATTTCAGGGAAAGATTTTTTTTTTTTTTTTTGCTGGACGTAGCGGGATCGTATATTAGTCGTCATGATAAAAAGAAAACTTCATATGAACATATGACCTAAAGGTCTTAGCTTTTGAGATACAGGGTGATAAAGTTTTCGAAAATAAATAGTTTTTTTTTTGCTGAGGTAGCGGGACCGTATACTACTCGTCATGTTAAAGAGAAAACTTCATATGAACATATGACCTAAAGGTCTTAACTTTTGAGATACAGGGTGATAAAGTTTTCGAAAATAAATAGTTTTTTATTAATTCCTGTAATACCACTTTAGATATTTTAATGAAACGTGGTATACGTGTAGTATGTATCAAGAGGCATTATTGAGTGTTCCCCATTTTTTTTTAATTCCACCAGTGGCGTTCGTACGGAATTTCAGCTACCTACTTTGACAGACGTTTAGGTCACACGTTCATATATAAGTTTATATAAGTTTCCTTTTTAAAATACATCATAAAATCGTTCCCTAAAATATTGACATTCAATTTCCCTGTACATTGGAGAACGGAGAAAAAAAAATTGACCCCCTTAAAGGCGCGCTGGAGAGAAATAAAAAAAGAATGTATACACATAAGACTTTTTGGCTCTTTTCGAAAATATGTAGATATATACTTAGTATAATCTCGATAATACACTGACATACAGATAATTAAACTATTCTTACTTGTTTCATATTTTTAAATTACTTTTAGACATAGAGAGATGTTTGTAATGATTACTACTTGTGTTATTTATTGAACCACAAAATAAGAAACGTTTTTTAGTATAAATAATAACGTTTTTCCAATCGGACTATTGTAAAAAATTGGAAATTCTTTAACGCATTTAATGATTCCTCGTGTTTTTTTAATTATTATTTCTTGTGTTTCGCCGCCGTTGAAATGAAGACTTCTTTATTTTATATATTATTCTTTTCAATCATTAATAAAAAAAAACAAAAAACGAAAGAAAAAGCCATAGTATCCCTCGTCGAGATTTGAACGCCGTACCTCTACCACCGTGGGCCAGCGTCCGTTCCCCTACGCCACGGAAGCTCGTAAATTCTCAAATCGTATGGCGATATAGAAATGTGTAGTATCTGTTTTGACGTATTTTGGGGATGTTTTGCAAAAATAACCGGTTTAGAAAGGCGTTGGAAGTTTGAAATTTTGGAAATCGTCGTTGTAAATACGGCCGGTTCGGCGATCGCGTTTGGGAAAGCGTCGTCTTATTGGGCGTCGGCGCCCCGACGCTGTATTTTTTAGTTTTAATCGGAAAAAAAATTTTTTCCCCAAAATAACCAAGTACTCGTCGAGGAGAATATCTTCGGACATGGATAGTTTTGGCGTAGCGTTAACCGTTCGGGAGATATAAGCGCTCAAAGTCCGCTCTAACGCGAATTTTTAATTCGAATGCTAATCTTACAGGATTCGGACGTTGGTCTGCGGCGAAATCTAATAGTTTTTATAGAAAAATCCTTTCCCCGTCGATCGGCACCCCCTTTCGAGTTTAGTCCTTTCCGTAAGGTCGCAGGAGGGATGCCCATTTACCCCTGCGACAGCTATTATTATAGTAAAGAGCGGAATATGGCCGACTTTGATTGAATAAAACCCGCTATACAGGCACTTTCCAAAATGAATGTCCATATTTCAGGGAAAGATTTTTTTTTGTTTTTTTTTTGCTGGACGTAGCGGGATCGTATATTAGTCGTCATGATAAAAAGAAAACTTCATATGAACATATGACCTAAAGGTCTTAGCTTTTGAGATACAGGGTGATAAAGTTTTCGAAAATAAATAGTTTTTTTTTTTTTGCTGAGGTAGCGGGACCGTATACTACTCGTCATGTTAAAGAGAAAACTTCATATGAACATATGACCTAAAGGTCTTAACTTTTGAGATACAGGGTGATAAAGTTTTCGAAAATAAATAGTTTTTTATTAATTCCTGTAATACCACTTTAGATATTTTAATGAAACGTGGTATACGTGTAGTATGTATCAAGAGGCATTATTGAGTGTTCCCCATTTTTTTTTAATTCCACCAGTGGCGTTCGTACGGAATTTCAGCTACCTACTTTGACAGACGTTTAGGTCACACGTTCATATATAAGTTTATATAAGTTTCCTTTTTAAAATACATCATAAAATCGTTCCCTAAAATATTGACATTCAATTTCCCTGTACATTGGAGAACGGAGAAAAAAAAAATTGACCCCCTTAAAGGCGCGCTGGAGAGAAATAAAAAAGAATGTATACACATAAGACTTTTTGGCTCTTTCGAAAATATGTAGATATATACTTAGTATAATCTCGATAATACACTGACATACAGATAATTAAACTATTCTTACTTGTTTCATATTTTTAAATTACTTTTAGACATAGAGAGATGTTTGTAATGATTACTACTTGTGTTATTTATTGAACCACAAAATAAGAAACGTTTTTTAGTATAAATAATAACGTTTTTCCAATCGGACTATTGTAAAAAATTGGAAATTCTTTAACGCATTTAATGATTCCTCGTGTTTTTTTAATTATTATTTCTTGTGTTTCGCCGCCGTTGAAATGAAGACTTCTTTATTTTATATATTATTCTTTTCAATCATTAATAAAAAAAAAACAAAAAACGAAAGAAAAAAGCCATAGTACCCCTCGTCGAGATTTGAACGCCGTACCTCTACCACCGTGGGCCAGCGTCCGTTCCCCTACGCCACGGAAGCTCGTAAATTCTCAAATCGTATGGCGATATAGAAATGTGTAGTATCTGTTTTGACGTATTTTGGGGATGTTTTGCAAAAAATAACCGGTTTAGAAAGGCGTTGGAAGTTTGAAATTTTGGAAATCGTCGTTGTAAATACGGCCGGTTCGGCGATCGCGTTTGGGAAAGCGTCGTCTTATTGGGCGTCGGCGCCCCGACGCTGTATTTTTTAGTTTTAATCGAAAAAAATAAATTTCCCCAAAATAACCAAGTACTCGTCGAGGAGAATATCTTCGGACATGGATAGTTTTGGCGTAGCGTTAACCGTTCGGGAGATATAAGCGCTCAAAGTCCGCTCTAACGCGAATTTTTAATTCGAATGCTAATCTTACAGGATTCGGACGTTGGTCTGCGGCGAAATCTAATAATTTTTATAGAAAAATCCTTTCCCCGTCGATCGGCACCCCCTTTTCGAGTTTAGTCCTTCCGTAAGGTCGCAGGAGGGATGCCCATTTACCCCTGCGACAGCTATTATTATAGTAAAGAGCGGAATATGGCCGACTTTGATTGAATAAAACCCGCTATACAGGCACTTTCCAAAATGAATGTCCATATTTCAGGGAAAGATTTTTTTTTGTTTTTTTTTGCTGGACGTAGCGGGATCGTATATTAGTCGTCATGATAAAAAGAAAACTTCATATGAACATATGACCTAAAGGTCTTAGCTTTTGAGATACAGGGTGATAAAGTTTTCGAAAATAAATAGTTTTTTTTTTGCTGAGGTAGCGGGACCGTATACTACTCGTCATGTTAAAGAGAAAACTTCATATGAACATATGACCTAAAGGTCTTAACTTTTGAGATACAGGGTGATAAAGTTTTCGAAAATAAATAGTTTTTTATTAATTCCTGTAATACCACTTTAGATATTTTAATGAAACATGGTATACGTGTAGTATGTATCAAGAGGCATTATTGAGTGTTCCCCATTTTTTTTTAATTCCACCAGTGGCGTTCGTACGGAATTTCAGCTACCTACTTTGACAGACGTTTAGGTCACACGTTCATATATAAGTTTATATAAGTTTCCTTTTTAAAATACATCATAAAATCGTTCCCTAAAATATTGACATTCAATTTCCCCTGTACATTGGAGAACGGAGAAAAAAAAAATTGACCCCCTTAAAGGCGCGCTGGAGAGAAATAAAAAAAGAATGTATACACATAAGACTTTTTGGCTCTTTCGAAAATATGTAGATATATACTTAGTATAATCTCGATAATACACTGACATACAGATAATTAAACTATTCTTACTTGTTTCATATTTTTAAATTACTTTTAGACATAGAGAGATGTTTGTAATGATTACTACTTGTGTTATTTATTGAACCACAAAATAAGAAACGTTTTTTAGTATAAATAATAACGTTTTTCCAATCGGACTATTGTAAAAAATTGGAAATTCTTTAACGCATTTAATGATTCCTCGTGTTTTTTAATTATTATTTCTTGTGTTTCGCCGCCGTTGAAATGAAGACTTCTTTATTTTATATATTATTCTTTTCAATCATTAATAAAAAAAAAACAAAAAACGAAAGAAAAAAGCCATAGTACCCTCGTCGAGATTTGAACGCCGTACCTCTACCACCGTGGGCCAGCGTCCGTTCCCTACGCCACGGAAGCTCGTAAATTCTCAAATCGTATGGCGATATAGAAATGTGTAGTATCTGTTTTGACGTATTTTGGGGATGTTTTGCAAAAAATAACCGGTTTAGAAAGGCGTTGGAAGTTTGAAATTTTGGAAATCGTCGTTGTAAATACGGCCGGTTCGGCGATCGCGTTTGGGAAAGCGTCGTCTTATTGGGCGTCGGCGCCCCGACGCTGTATTTTTTAGTTTTAATCGAAAAAAATAAATTTCCCCAAAATAACCAAGTACTCGTCGAGGAGAATATCTTCGGACATGGATAGTTTTGGCGTAGCGTTAACCGTTCGGGAGATATAAGCGCTCAAAGTCCGCTCTAACGCGAATTTTTAATTCGAATGCTAATCTTACAGGATTCGGACGTTGGTCTGCGGCGAAATCTAATAATTTTTATAGAAAAATCCTTTCCCCGTCGATCGGCACCCCCCTTTTCGAGTTTAGTCCTTCCGTAAGGTCGCAGGAGGGATGCCCATTTACCCCTGCGACAGCTATTATTATAGTAAAGAGCGGAATATGGCCGACTTTGATTGAATAAAACCCGCTATACAGGCACTTTCCAAAATGAATGTCCATATTTCAGGGAAAGATTTTTTTTTGTTTTTTTTGCTGGACGTAGCGGGATCGTATATTAGTCGTCATGATAAAAAGAAAACTTCATATGAACATATGACCTAAAGGCCTTAACTTTTGAGATACAGGGTGATAAAGTTTTCGAAAATAAATAGTTTTTTTTTTTGCTGGACGTCGCGGGACCGTATATTACTCGTCATGTTAAAGAGAAAACTTCATATGAACATATGACCTAAAGGTCTTAACTTTTGAGATACAGGGTGATAAAGTTTTCGAAAATAAATAGTTTTTTATTAATTCCTGTAATACCACTTTAGATATTTTAATGAAACGTGGTATACGTGTAGTATGTATCAAGAGGCATTATTGAGTGTTCCCCATTTTTTTTTAATTCCACCAGTGGCGTTCGTACGGAATTTCAGCTACCTACTTTGACAGACGTTTAGGTCACACGTTCATATATAAGTTTATATAAGTTTCCTTTTAAAATACATCATAAAATCGTTCCCTAAAATATTGACATTCAATTTCCCTGTACATTGGAGAACGAGAAAAAAAAAAATTGACCCCCTTAAAGGCGCGCTGGAGAGAAATAAAAAAAGACACATAAGACTTTTGGCTCTTTCGAAAATATGTAGATATATACTTAGTATAATCTCGATAATACACTGACATACAGATAATTAAACTATTCTTACTTGTTTCATATTTTTAAATTACTTTTAGACATAGAGAGATGTTTGTAATGATTACTACTTGTGTTATTTATTGAACCACAAAATAAGAAACGTTGTTTAGTATAAATAATAACGTTTTTCCAATCGGACTATTGTAAAAAATTGGAAATTCTTTAACGCATTTAATGATTCCTCGTGTTTTTTTAATTATTATTTCTTGTGTTTCGCCGCCGTTGAAATGAAGACTTCTTTATTTTATATATTATTCTTTTCAATCATTAATAAAAAAACAAAAAACGAAAGAAAAAAGCCATAGTACCCCTCGTCGAGATTTGAACGCCGTACCTCTACCACCGTGGGCCAGCGTCCGTTCCCCTACGCCACGGAAGCTCGTAAATTCTCAAATCGTATGGCGATATAGAAATGTGTAGTATCTGTTTTGACGTATTTTGGGGATGTTTTGCAAAAAATAACCGGTTTAGAAAGGCGTTGGAAGTTTGAAATTTTGGAAATCGTCGTTGTAAATACGGCCGGTTCGGCGATCGCGTTTGGGAAAGCGTCGTCTTATTGGGCGTCGGCGCCCCGACGCTGTATTTTTTAGTTTTAATCGAAAAAAAATTTCCCCAAAATAACCAAGTACTCGTCGAGGAGAATATCTTCGGACATGGATAGTTTTGGCGTAGCGTTAACCGTTCGGGAGATATAAGCGCTCAAAGTCCGCTCTAACGCGAATTTTTAATTCGAATGCTAATCTTACAGGATTCGGACGTTGGTCTGCGGCGAAATCTAATAATTTTTATAGAAAAATCCTTTCCCCGTCGATCGGCACCCCCCTTTTCGAGTTTAGTCCTTCCGTAAGGTCGCAGGAGGGATGCCCATTTACCCCTGCGACAGCTATTATTATAGTAAAGAGCGGAATATGGCCGACTTTGATTGAATAAAACCCGCTATACAGGCACTTTCCAAAATGAATGTCCATATTTCAGGGAAAGATTTTTTTTTTGTTTTTTTTGCTGGACGTAGCGGGATCGTATATTAGTCGTCATGATAAAAGAAAACTTCATATGAACATATGACCTAAAGGCCTTAACTTTTGAGATACAGGGTGATAAAGTTTTCGAAAATAAATAGTTTTTTTTTTTTGCTGGACGTCGCGGGACCGTATATTACTCGTCATGTTAAAGAGAAAACTTCATATGAACATATGACCTAAAGGTCTTAACTTTTGAGATACAGGGTGATAAAGTTTTCGAAAATAAATAGTTTTTTATTAATTCCTGTAATACCACTTTAGATATTTTAATGAAACGTGGTATACGTGTAGTATGTATCAAGAGGCATTATTGAGTGTTCCCCATTTTTTTTTAATTCCACCAGTGGCGTTCGTACGGAATTTCAGCTACCTACTTTGACAGACGTTTAGGTCACACGTTCATATATAAGTTTATATAAGTTTCCTTTTTTAAAATACATCATAAAATCGTTCCCTAAAATATTGACATTCAATTTCCCCTGTACATTGGAGAACGGAGAAAAAAAAAATTGACCCCCTTAAAGGCGCGCTGGAGAGAAATAAAAAAAGAATGTATACACATAAGACTTTTTGGCTCTTTCGAAAATATGTAGATATATACTTAGTATAATCTCGATAATACACTGACATACAGATAATTAAACTATTCTTACTTGTTTCATATTTTTAAATTACTTTTAGACATAGAGAGATGTTTGTAATGATTACTACTTGTGTTATTTATTGAACCACAAAATAAGAAACGTTGTTTAGTATAAATAATAACGTTTTTCCAATCGGACTATTGTAAAAAATTGGAAATTCTTTAACGCATTTAATGATTCCTCGTGTTTTTTTAATTATTATTTCTTGTGTTTCGCCGCCGTTGAAATGAAGACTTCTTTATTTTATATATTATTCTTTTCAATCATTAATAAAAAAAAAAACAAAAAACGAAAGAAAAAAGCCATAGTACCCCTCGTCGAGATTTGAACGCCGTACCTCTACCACCGTGGGCCAGCGTCCGTTCCCCTACGCCACGGAAGCTCGTAAATTCTCAAATCGTATGGCGATATAGAAATGTGTAGTATCTGTTTTGACGTATTTTGGGGATGTTTTGCAAAAAATAACCGGTTTAGAAAGGCGTTGGAAGTTTGAAATTTTGGAAATCGTCGTTGTAAATACGGCCGGTTCGGCGATCGCGTTTGGGAAAGCGTCGTCTTATTGGGCGTCGGCGCCCCGACGCTGTATTTTTTAGTTTTAATCGGAAAAAAAAAATTTCCCAAAATAACCAAGTACTCGTCGAGGAGAATATCTTCGGACATGGATAGTTTTGGCGTAGCGTTAACCGTTCGGGAGATATAAGCGCTCAAAGTCCGCTCTAACGCGAATTTTTAATTCGAATGCTAATCTTACAGGATTCGGACGTTGGTCTGCGGCGAAATCTAATAATTTTTATAGAAAAATCCTTTCCCCGTCGATCGGCACCCCCCTTTTCGAGTTTAGTCCTTCCGTAAGGTCGCAGGAGGGATGCCCATTTACCCCTGCGACAGCTATTATTATAGTAAAGAGCGGAATATGGCCGACTTTGATTGAATAAAACCCGCTATACAGGCACTTTCCAAAATGAATGTCCATATTTCAGGGAAAGATTTTTTTTTGTTTTTTTTGCTGGACGTAGCGGGATCGTATATTAGTCGTCATGATAAAAAGAAAACTTCATATGAACATATGACCTAAAGGCCTTAACTTTTTGAGATACAGGGTGATAAAGTTTTCGAAAATAAATAGTTTTTTTTTTGCTGGACGTCGCGGGACCGTATATTACTCGTCATGTTAAAGAGAAAACTTCATATGAACATATGACCTAAAGGTCTTAACTTTGAGATACAGGGTGATAAAGTTTTCGAAAATAAATAGTTTTTTATTAATTCCTGTAATACCACTTTAGATATTTTAATGAAACGTGGTATACGTGTAGTATGTATCAAGAGGCATTATTGAGTGTTCCCCATTTTTTTTAATTCCACCAGTGGCGTTCGTACGGAATTTCAGCTACCTACTTTGACAGACGTTTAGGTCACACGTTCATATATAAGTTTATATAAGTTTCCTTTTTAAAATACATCATAAAATCGTTCCCTAAAATATTGACATTCAATTTCCCCTGTACATTGGAGAACGGAGAAAAAAAAAAAAATTGACCCCCTTAAAGGCGCGCTGGAGAGAAATAAAAAAAGAATGTATACACATAAGACTTTTTGGCTCTTTCGAAAATATGTAGATATATACTTAGTATAATCTCGATAATACACTGACATACAGATAATTAAACTATTCTTACTTGTTTCATATTTTTAAATTACTTTTAGACATAGAGAGATGTTTGTAATGATTACTACTTGTGTTATTTATTGAACCACAAAATAAGAAACGTTTTTAGTATAAATAATAACGTTTTTCCAATCGGACTATTGTAAAAAATTGGAAATTCTTTAACGCATTTAATGATTCCTCGTGTTTTTTTAATTATTATTTCTTGTGTTTCGCCGCCGTTGAAATGAAGACTTCTTTATTTTATATATTATTCTTTTCAATCATTAATAAAAAAAAAAACAAAAAACGAAAGAAAAAAGCCATAGTACCCCTCGTCGAGATTTGAACGCCGTACCTCTACCACCGTGGGCCAGCGTCCGTTCCCCTACGCCACGGAAGCTCGTAAATTCTCAAATCGTATGGCGATATAGAAATGTGTAGTATCTGTTTTGACGTATTTTGGGGATGTTTTGCAAAAAATAACCGGTTTAGAAAGGCGTTGGAAGTTTGAAATTTTGGAAATCGTCGTTGTAAATACGGCCGGTTCGGCGATCGCGTTTGGGAAAGCGTCGTCTTATTGGGCGTCGGCGCCCCGACGCTGTATTTTTTAGTTTTAATCGGAAAAAAATAAATTTCCCCAAAATAACCAAGTACTCGTCGAGGAGAATATCTTCGGACATGGATAGTTTTGGCGTAGCGTTAACCGTTCGGGAGATATAAGCGCTCAAAGTCCGCTCTAACGCGAATTTTTAATTCGAATGCTAATCTTACAGGATTCGGACGTTGGTCTGCGGCGAAATCTAATAATTTTTATAGAAAAATCCTTTCCCCGTCGATCGGCACCCCCCTTTTCGAGTTTAGTCCTTCCGTAAGGTCGCAGGAGGGATGCCCATTTACCCCTGCGACAGCTATTATTATAGTAATAATTTCTTCTCTGCATATAGACACAGAGGGAGCCAAACCATCGAAGAAAACTAAAAATAGCAATTAACCTACCCGAAGTAGGCTTAGTAAACGGCCTAAACTGAAAAATGAAGGATTTCATGATTTTCGAATAATATATTAGGAGCCGTTATCATAAAAAGCGCGAAAATTAACAGGAGTAATTTAAAAAGCACGCGCAATATTCTTCTAACATCTATATAGATAGTCTACCTGCAAATACATCGAATAGCAGATTATTTACCCAAAGAAATTCATAAAAAGCAATTTGTAATCGATAACTTTCGTATTCGCTCCCCACTCTTGGAATGATAAGAACACCTCTCGAATCATTTTAAGCATAACAATGAGCTGAGCGGACTCCGAAATTGCATTAGCAGAAACATAGAATCTAAATGAAACATTACAGATAAGCAAATCGTTTCGTTTCGCACCGAAACGCTTTCGAATACATTAGGTGGCCCTGCTAAGTTTAAATTTAAACTTACATGCAGCGAAAATTGAGAGGCAGGTCAGTATCAGAGTTTAGAGCACCCGCGTTCGACACCCTGCGAATGCTAAAATTGTCTCTCCATAGCATTTCTGTACGGCGCGCACGTTCGGTTCAATCAAGTTATCAGGTGACCATAATCGAATATTCAGGTCAACACGTTCAAGTTTACGCGAGCTGCGATCAAAATGTATTGCACAGACGATACGACATACGCAATCACCTCTACCATCGAATAATAAAATTATCTGAAACTTCAAATGATTGAACAAACTAATGGACTGTGTATACATATTATGTGCAGACACCTGCAAACATAAATTGTTTTACTTTCTATTTATTTCATTATTCTAATCTTCTTCTCTGCATTAATTTTTAAATAATATGTTTCCAAATATCTTCTATTTCTTTGTAGAAATCATCAATTAAAACATTAAGTGTATTTAAAATAAAAGTTTTAAGAAGTTAAGTCAGCAGAAGAAATCCACCTGAAATGCCAAAAGTTTATTTAAATCTTTCTGACAACTTTTATTGTATATGTTGTGAAGCGACGCTCAGAAATGCTAAATCTTACTCCATTAGTAAAGAAGTGATCTGAACTTTGCTTTGGGTGTAAAATAGTTGAGGTAATGAAAGATCTGAGCTCCACATATCTGCTATTTATCGGATTCTAGGCTTCCTGTCGCATGAAAAAATGGCACACGCCACATATCATTTCCTATCCTTATAATTTGGAAGGAACTCAAAAATCCTCTGTCTACTATTTCTGCGTAGCAAACATTAAAACGATCAAGTCACAGCCAAACCTACAGAGGTGTATCTTAACTAACAATCTGCAATAAGACGAGCAGCACGCTGCAAAGGACTGTTCATACTGAAGCTTTTAGAACGTGAGACACTAGATGAAGACAGCTCAAATTCTCTTGGAAGTAAGGAGGAAACAAATTTCGGTGATACAACTTTTGAATCAATTTGTTCACTTGAACCTCATTTATTGACTGCAGAAAGTGTTAACGATCCTATACAAGGTTTATAACTTTAAACCAAAAAAGAGTCTGAAATGCTTGGTTCCCAACTAAAAGTTTAGAATCCCCTTCAAAAGAATACACAATAAACTTATCGTAATCGTCACTCTCAATTTTTTTTGTGTAGTGAGTGCTATAAAATACCCCAATGTTTTGTAATGACATTTCTTCTCTTAGGGACACATCATCAGCATAGCGCTTGGTGTCCTTTATAATTAGTTCTGCTTTTTGTAGATCGACAATAAATTGCCAAAACATATGAAACGTATGAAAACTTTAAATTTATATTGGAAAAGCTTGAATACACAATGTATGTGATTATATTTATTTTTGGTTTGCAGCTTTGCTACGCAAAGTACTGTTGTTTCTTATCTTTATATTCCTGATTTATTTCCACTTAGGGGTCAATAAAACAATATATAATTAAATACCAATTTATTCCATAACATATAATAATATGCTTTCGTTAAATAACTTCTTCAGTGGAAGAAATTGACATTTAATATGTGTCAAATTACTAATAATATAAATATATTGCCATGCCTATCAACAAAATTATCTAAAAAACAAAGAATTCATTGATATATCGAATTTTAATTATATTCACAAGTAATAATGAAGGAATAATGATTTAATACAACATTAGAAATTGAAATGATTTGAATTATTCGTATATCAATCTATTTTTTGTCAAGCTCTAACAATTCTGTTCAAGGACTAGGGAAAAACATGGCAAAAAAACCTAGTCAAGAGCTTAAAATTAATAAAATTCATGCGTGAATTAAATTATTGTAAATAACGCTTAAATTATCAATATCCGTTCTAAAATTTACCGCGTTTTCATCTTTCTTAATGTATATCATTTCGTAAATTAATCTTTTTTTTATAATTATTTTCCTTTTTTAATATTTTAGTGTTTTGAAAATCAAAATTATGTCGTCTATCTTTAGAGTGCTTAGATAAAGCAGTTTCAGCGGTGACGTTATGTGTAACAGTGTATTGATGGTTATAAATTCGTTTCTGTAAATATTGTTTGGTTTGTCCGATATAACATTTATTACAATCTTTGCGAATTTATAACCATCAATACACTGTTACACATAACGTCACCGCTGAAACTGCTTTATCTAAGCACTCTAAAGATAGACGACATAATTTTGATTTTCAAAACACTAAAATATTAAAAAAGGAAAATAATTATAAAAAAAGATAAATTTACGAAATGATATACATTAAGAAAGATGAAAACGCGGTAAATTTTAGAACGGATATTGATAATTTAAGCGTTATTTACAATAATTTAATTCACGCATGAATTTTATTAATTTTAAGCTCTTGACTAGGTTTTTTTTGCCATGTTCCCTAGTCCTTGAACAGAATTGTTAGAGCTTGACAAAAAATAGATTGATATACGAATAATTCAAATCATTTCAATTTCTAATGTTGTATTAAATCATTATTCCTTCATTATTACTTGTGAATATAATTAAAATTGATATATCAATGAATTCTTTGTTTTTTAGATAATTTTGTTGATAGGCATGGCAATTTATATTTATATTATTAGTAATTTGACACATATTAAATGTCAATTTCTTTCACTGAAGAAGTTATTTAACGAAAGCATATTATTATATGTTATGGAATAAATTGGTATTTAATTATTTATTGTTTTATTGACCTCTAAGTGGAAATAAATCAGGAATATAAAGATAAGTACATAAAGGTCAAAAAATACATATATTAGTTGTTTCTTATGTGAGTGGAATAGTATGGTTAGAAAAAAACACTGCCTTAGAAAATAATGGCCTTAAAGCAAACGATCCATTTGTGGACAGAAAAATATGAAACGACGTATTGTATAATCCTAAAAATATGTATGTTTCTACATTCTATATCAAACTAGGATTAACGAAAAATTTCTTTCAATTTCTTCAAATACAATCTACTAATGACTATTAAACCCACGGAGGAAAGTAGGTTGGCAAACATTCTAGAGAGTTTTTGCGAAATCAAAAGTGAAAAATCACCGTAATATTGTCAACAATTTTATAACGTCTTATAGAAAATGGACCTGTAAAATGTCCCTAAAAATACACTTCCTGTACTCGAATCCAGATTGTTTACCGGAAAATCTTAGCTCAGTGTAGGATGAGCACACGAACACTCTCCAGGATATCACTTTCGAACTTAAGCGATCTTTCAAGCAACTATCAGATCGTACAGGAGAGTTTTTCTGTACACAATACTCAGTAAATGAAGAATCTTCCTTTTTAGAAGAAATGACTGAGACCATAACGAACTGATTTTTTTGCAATTTTTGTATATTTTTATTTACATTTTATGTATGTATGTTATCACTGCAATATTTTGACATGTCCCGTACCACTATTTGTAGTCGAGAAGATCAATAAATCTGTGTATCGTAGTGAGTCTACATATTTACAATGTTGTAACGGGTCAATTCTGTAATTAAGTTTCAATGGGGTAATATCGTAGGTAGAATTGCTTTAACGTACCTAATAGATTTATTTTTGAGTACGATTGTACTCCAGTTCTCGTTAGGATATTTCCGTAGCTGAGGTATCTCAACATTTGTGTTTAGTTGTATTAATTACTTCCGGATTTAGTATTTCAGTTCATATTTGGGTAATTTATGCTCCATAGTTTGTCAGGCATCTACGATAGAAGGGTGATTTTGGTTTGTCTTAGCAAGTTAATGTATTTATTTCAAGTGATACGTACTGGGAGTTTCATACTGGTGCTCTAATGGATCCTTCAAGTTAAATTTAAATATTGGTTATTTGTATCTCTCGGTGTAATTCATTGGTTGTGATCGGCTGTCAGATTCGATACTTTTAGGTAAGGTTAATTTTACAGGTCTCTGTTTCCAATCGGTAGATTGAATATAGCCGCTAGGTCGGTAAGGTAGGGAATTTCATGTTACTCTTGAGAAGCGCGGATTTAGCCGGCTTCGCGTGCTTTTCGAATCTGCCTGTCGTACTGAAAACCTCGTGCAAGACCGCATTTTGCTAACCATCATGCCGCCATTTTAGAGTTCCGAGTAATGTTACGGATTTATTAGTGTGTTTATTCGGCATGTTCCGATATTAAGGACTCTTCCTGGGATATAAAGGGATTTTTGGCTGGTATTGAGTTTTATCCGTGATGGATTTCCATTTCTGAGGTCATTTTTGGACGTTTGGGATCGCATTGGTTAGGAACAGCACGTGGTTTGAATTTTAAAACATCATATTCGAGGGCCAGATTTGGGTTAATTTCACCGAGCAGGTAGCTATTGAACCTATTATTTTGTTTTGTCTTTCAATTTTCTAATTTCGTCCGTTTTATTTTGATAATTCAGGTGACCTTGGGTTAGATACTAGAATTTTGGCTGAATTACTGCCGGCTTAGGTACCAGAACGTGAAGATATCACTGGTTGGCGGTTGTCAACTAAATCATAGACTACGAGAAATCGGTCTGCTCTTCGGTAGAGGTTTGTGTACTGAAACCGCTTCCAAACCGTAAGTCTTCTTTCTTTTACATCAGTTGCTACGTTTTGAAGAACCCTAACAACGTCTGCAGTTTACGAAAAACGACGTTTTAGTGTAGTAAACTCCGCCAGTTTCAAGGTCCTTTCGTTTAAACCCGATGTGATATTCTTTTAATTACTGTAGTAAGAGGTTAATACGCTACTCAAATAATTTCTACACCGTTGTCACTAGATGGCGTACATTGGGTCACTTTAATACTTTAATATATTTTGAGAATTTTAATAACTTAATCTGTAACTGTTTTTTTATCTTGTGAAACATTAACGTCTAAATGTAATTCATTTTCTTGTTTTGGTACAATTTCAAAGTAATTTAAAGTTAATAATTTTATCACTAAGGTATAGCTTTCATTTTATTTACTGGTAAATCCAGTGTATTATTTAACTTGTGTATCGTTGTAAAACTAAAAGCATACGTATGGTTCTGGTTAGAGTACCTACAGGGTATCTCGAAACTGTTGTCAACACATAGATAGTGCTAAGCTATATATAGGGTGATTCTATTCATGTCCACCTATTTCAGGTTAACCGAACGCACCTTCTAGGTGGGTATTGGGTTGTTGTATTTAAAAGAAATTGTATTAAATAGTTTTTTTTACACATGTTAATTCTGGGTGTTTTCTTTGTCGACTAAAGTTATTAAAATATTAGAATATTTGGGCTAAAGTTATGTGTAAATACGCAAACTGGGTGTGTATTTGATCCTACTTTTCCGAACTTTGCGTCCTACGACCTTTTCGTTATTTTACTCGGGAAATCTTCGGGAAATTTTTGAAAATAACGTGGCGCCATTTGTTTTACCGAGCTTACATTTCGAATTCTCCCACTCCCACCTTCTCCGGCAAGCTGAGCTAGATTTGTTGGGGTTTCCGAAGATCAACGCCAGTGGATGCAGGTAGGATCAGGTTTTAAGTTGGTTTTCTTGTTCTGTTTTCTTTTTTTACAAAATCCGGGCTTACTGCGGTTGCGCGTTTCAAATTTGGCGCCCAACGTGGGGCCAAATATTTTGACCTTGGCGGATAAATACGTCAGTTTTGTGACCTAATATTTCGGTATTTTCACGTATTTTCATTATGGAAGGAAGTTAGAGGTGAATAGGTTAGATCGCCAGGAACTGGAGTATGAGTTAACGGTTCGAGGTGTAACTGATCAAAAGACGGTGCGAGAGATGCGTATGTCATTGCGAGCGTGTCTTAAGTTAGAGGCGTCAGGTGAAAAATTACTTATCCGACCTATCCCTATTCTTTCGCGGAGGATGTGGAATATGTCAAGGGGAAAATTAGTGCTCTTAGATCCTCAATCGAAGAGTTTTGCGGATCTGATACTAGTCCAGATTACGCCAAGATTAACACCAAACTATTACATGCATATTTCCGCATGAAACGTGCGCTTCCAACGGGGAATGAGGATAGCGGTCAGGTATCCCAACTTTTCAGGGAATTAGTTACGTTACAATCTTCACTTAAATCCCGTGCTCGTAAGTTCGCAAAGGCAGCAGTGTCAGGACTGGCTCCTATAGACTTTACGACCTTGATATCTTCCAGTAGTAATGCTCCTTCCTCAGGGGATGAAATTTCCGATTCTGATGAATCAGATCATCCTCAGGCTAGTTCTACTCTTCACCAGACTGCACCGGTAGTACCTCCAACTTCGGTTATTAAATCCATTCCTGTTTCTAAATGGAATATTACGAAATTTGATGGTGAGCAACGCAGGGTGTCTTTGGGGGCATTTTTAGAGAATATTGAGGAATTATGTTTAGCTAGGAACGTTTCGAGAGAACAGTTATTTCACTCGGCTAGCGATCTCTTTACGGGTAAAGCGCTTACTTGGTATCGTGCGATCAGAGGGCGAGTTAGTAGTTGGTCCGATTTGGTGAGAGAACTTCGTGCCGAATTTCAGCCCCACAATTTTAATGAGAAGTTGTTTGATGAAATTAAAAAAAGGACTCAAGGGCCGAATGAATCTATCGGAATGTACGTAGCCATAATGGACAGTATGTTTAATCGGTTAACAACGTCTGTTCCAGAAGGGGCTAAACTGACTATCTTGCTTCGAAACATTTCTCCGTTTTATCAGAGTCAGTTGAGTTTGATTGAAGTCTCCTCGATATCCCAGTTGCTAGAATTAGGGCGTAGGTTAGAGGCTAAAAAGGAAACTATCGAGTCCCTCCACCTAGGAGTAAATCCACCTTAATGGAGCCTGACTTGGCGTGTGTTTACTCAGACACTATGAGTACGTCCTCAGCACCTTCAGCTCAAGTTGCGGAATTGCATTGCTGGAATTGTCAGTCTGCAGGGCATAGGGCTCGTCAATGTACATCACCGCGTACCGGGAAATATTGTTTTCGTTGTGGAAACCAAGGGTATACCGTCAGTTCTTGCCCAAAATGTCAGATGTCGGGAAACGGGCGCAGGAGACATTGATTGGTCGTAAATTGTTCTCCTTGGGGCGTAATGACGACCTTGGTATTCAAAAACAGGCTGTCTTAAATTATATCTTGGCGCAAGTGCAAAATGACGAACGTCCCTATTTGAATGTGACTATTTTAGGTGTACCAATGTTAGGTTTGTTAGATTCAGGTGCCACAAATACGATTATAGGTGGTCCTGGTTGGAAAATATTATCTCACTTAGCTTTGGCTTTAGAGAATAAGGATGTAGCGTGTACGGTCGCTAATGGTCAACGTTGTCTGGGGTTAGGCTCTGTTACAATTCCTATTGCGTTGCGAGATCGGGTTAAGCTCATCAATGCCCTTGTCATTCCTTCATTACCGCATACTCTTATTTTGGGTGCAGATTTCTGGAAGAAAATGGAAATCGTTCCGGATTTGAGGCATGGAGAATGGTCTTTTGTTGCTTCTAGTACGATTCAACTTACCGCTATAGCTTTGACGTCGCAAACGGAACTCACGACTGTACAGAACGAGCTTCTACAATCAAGTATAGACAAATGGTTCAGTAATATGGGGGATAAGTTGGGCTGTACTACTCTGGTTGAGCATGAAATTAAAACGGATGCGGATCCTATTAAACAGCGCTATTATCCAGTTTCTCCGGTCATGCAGGCTCATATTAATCGCGAGCTAGATAATTTATTGGCGGAAGGTATCGTTGAGAGGTCGAATAGTCCTTGGTCTTCACCGATTCTGTTAGTTAAAAAGAAAAATGGTAGTTATAGGGTTTGTGTGGATTTCAGAAAATTAAATCAGGTTACTGTGAAGGATGCTTATCCAATTCCGTATGTGTCAACTATCTTAGATAAGCTCAGGAACGCTCAGTATCTTTCCTCGTTAGACATTAAATCCGCTTATTTTCAAGTTCCTTTGTCGGAATCATCGAAGCCGTATACTGCTTTCACTGTGCCAGGTAGAGGTTTGTTCCAATTTCGTCGCCTACCTATGGGATTATCAGGTTCCCCAGCTACTTTCCAGCGTTTGATAGATCGCGTATTAGGGCCAGAATTAGAACCGTATGTTTTCACCTACTTAGATGATATTGTGATCGTAACAGGAACCTTCGGAAAACATATCGAAGTGTTGAAGGAGGTCTTCAAAGGTTGAATGAAGCCAATCTCACGGTTTCCAAGAGAAATGTTCGTTTTGTCGTCCACAATTGCGTTATTTAGGTTATATCGTCGATAAACAAGGTTTACATGTGGATCCGGATAAGGTGAAAGCGATAATCGACTTACCTACTCCGAAAAATGTATCGGATGTCAGACGATTGCTAGGTATGGCCTCGTGGTATCGTCGGTTTCTGAAGAATTTTGCGGATATTACCCAGCCTTTAACTAGATGTTTGAAGAAAAATCAGAAATTTTGTTGGACGCAGGAATGTGAGGTTGCGTTTCAAATACTGAAAGAATCGTTGGTTAGCGCGCCGGTTTTGACATGTCCAGATTTTACGCTGCCCTTTCAGGTGCAAACTGATGCAAGCGCATACGGCATTGGTGCAGTTTTGTCTCAGATTCATCCAGAGCATGGAGAACAGGTCATTAGCTATCTGTCCAAGTCGTTAACGCCGCAGGAGCGTAAATATTCTACGACGGAGCGTGAATGTTTGGCGGTACTTTGGGCTGTGGAGAAACTTCGTCCATACCTTGAAGGTTCGCGATTTACGGTGATTACGGATCACTATAGTTTAGTCTGGTTGAATAGGTTACAGTCACCTTCAGGCCGTTTAGCGAGATGGGCCATTAGGGTTACAACAGTATGATTTTGATATTGTCCATCGCAAGGGTAAGGATCATGTGGTTCCAGACGCTTTGTCTCGAGCTGTTCCGATAGTAGATATTGTCACAGACACCCAGATGACCCGTACAGATATAGCTCAGGATAAATGGTATTGCAGGATGATGCGCAATGTAACTGAGAATCCGGTAAAATATCCGTCGTGGCAAATCATCAACGGTCAGTTGTATAAGAATATTCGTCCATCTTACCCAATGTTAGCTGATAACAACGATTCTTGGAAAGAAGTCGTCCCGAGCCATAAACGCAAACAGCTCATTGTGGATACTCATGAGACTCTTTGTCATCTTGGAGTCTATAAAACGTACCATCGTTTACAGCAAAATCATTATTGGCCAAAAATGAAAAGCGATGTCGCCGCTGTTTTGAGACGTTGCAAAGTTTGTCAAGCCAACAAACCGGAGCAACAACGACCTGCTGGACTAATGTTAAGCCCACAAACAGCCATCACTAGACCCTTTGAATTGTTGTGTGCGGATTTGGTGGGACCGTTACCTAAATCTACTTCGGGGTATCAGTACATACTAGTAGTTGCGGACTGTTTTAGTAAATTTCCGATTATGTTCCCTTTACGTAAAGCTACTTCGCAGGCCGTCTGTAAATTGATTGAGGAAAATGTGTTTTTACTTTTTGGAACTCCGAATGCCATCATTGTAGATAATGGGGTACAGTTTAGATCTAAAGAGTTTTCTCAGCTTATGTCGTCCTATCGGGTTAAAGTTAAGTATACAGCCTTATATCATCCTCAGGCCAATCCGTGCGAACGCATAAATCGTGTTCTAAAGACTATGTTACGAAGTTACGTTTCTGACAATCATCGTTACTGGGATCGACATTTGGCTCATATTGGTTATGCCATTAGATCAGCTCAGCATGAGGTCACTGGTGTCACTCCTAATCTTATAGTGTTCGGTCGTGAATGTCCGAAAAAGGGCACTTTACAGCATCAGGATGCTCCGATTGAATTTGATCGGAAAAATATCAATCAAGAACGTACTGCCGAAATGCATCGCTTATATAAGGATGTCATTATTAGATTGCGTAGAGCGTACGACCAGAGCAAAGATCAATATAATCTGCGTCGACGAGATCAACAATTCTTACCGAACCAGATGGTATGGCGACGCAATTACGTCCTCTCCGATGCTTCTAAATATTTTGCGGCTAAATTGGCACCACGATTTATAGGACCCTTTAGGATTACCAAACGGTTGTCACCCTGGACATACGAGTTGTCGGATGATGCTGGCAAACATCATGGCGTGTGGCATGCCAAAGATTTGAAAGCTCATCCTCCTGAAGACTAAGCATTAGTTATTTCCTGGATCTGTCTGGTAACGTTCGTTTTCTCTTTTTTTCTCTTTGGCTTGTTATAGGAATTGTATGGACTTGAACGGTTTGCAGGTGGGCCAGCGAATACTCCTGTCGGTGTTGTGGCCGAGGCGTAGAGGCGTCCTGAAATCACTCGGTTTCGCTCCTTTGGTCATCGTAGGCTTCACAGTTGGGTTTCAGGTTCGTGCTTGTGAATTCTTTTTGCGGTTCATCTTTTTTTAAGTTATGTGGAACTGTCTGACTGTGGTGCTGTGGCAGCGAATAAATTAGAAATGGGGTTTGGTATCTTTGTGTTAGATGATTTTAGGTACCCCTTTGGATTTCGACTTTTCTCGGATTTGACTTTTCATCCTTTGTTTAGGATTTTGGATATACTCGATTTTGACTAGACGTCAAGGGAGTGCTTACGAATGGCAGTCTTGCCTAGCTGTCAGTTCGTTGCCCCTGTGGCGGAGCCGATGTCGACGGCAGGATAGGTGGACGTCATTTTGTTTGTTTTTGATTCGGCAATGGTTATGAATAAATCTTTTTGTACAGTTTTTACTGCGTCTGTCCGGATGGGCCGTCCGAGACATTAAACTTTTGGGGTGGGTATTTAACGGTCATATTTTTGTGTTTGGCCAGAATTTCAGAGATCAGGTATCTCTTTGTTTGTATTTGCCTTCAGCGTGTCAGTCTCTGCGATGCTGGTAGTGACTTTAAACAACTTCGTTGGTTCTTTTGGATTTTGTTTAGCAGTCTCCCTAGTTTTTTTTTTTTTTGTTTCCAGCTACCCTTGGCTCGATGCGGTTGTTGTGTGTGTGATGTGTGTATGTCGAGGTGACAGTTACCTTCCCAATTTCCAAACTCCTGAACCCTTTTGGTATCCCTTATCGTGTAGTAATAAACCCTTTTTTTTTTTTTTTTTTTAGTTGTCCCGTTTTCTTTTCTTTTCTTTGGTTTTTTTTTTTATGAGGTACGAAAGGCTTCACCGATGTCCTCTTTCACTGTTGCTGGGTTGCGGTTTTGCGTGCTGGGGCTCGGTCGACTCGGGACTTGGGGTCTCAGGCAGTAGCGCTCCTTTTTCCTGTGCTGTCTGGGCAGGTAATGATCCCCCTCTCGGGGCACACCTTAGTGAAACCTCTCTTATCCCCTTTCCCCTTTGCTGCTGTCTGGGGTTCTGGGGACTCGGTTGGACGGATTTCGGTCCGCACTGTGCACTCCAGTCAATGCTTTGTGGTTTTAATTTTTTTTTTTCTCTTTCCTAGTATGCCGGCCGAATGTCGAAGAGCCGTGTGGGTGTTAGGCTAGTTCTGTCATCTCTGGAGTAAACGAGTGTGGTGTAATTGGGGCCAAAGTTAGTTGTTTTACGGATTTTGGGGCAGAAGTATGAATGCTCGTCCTGGTTGGGGTTACGTATCAGTGATATTGTTTTTTTTTAAACTCTCTTTTCTAGGGTGCTTGATTGCATATCGTCAATTTACGATGTAAATTTCCCTTTGGAAGGTGAGGTGGAGTTGTAACGGGTCAATTCTGTAATTAAGTTTCAATGGGGTAATATCGTAGGTAGAATTGCTTTTAACGTACCTAATAGATTTATTTTTGAGTACGATTGTACTCCAGTTCTCGTTAGGATATTTCCGTAGCTGAGGTATCTCAACATTTGTGTTTAGTTGTATTAATTACTTCCGGATTTAGTATTTCAGTTCATATTTGGGTAATTTATGCTCCATAGTTTGTCAGGCATCTACGATAGAAGGGTGATTTTGGGTTTGTCTTAGCAAGTTAATGTATTTATTTCAAGTGATACGTACTGGGAGTTTCATACTGGTGCTCTAATGGATCCTTCGAAGTTAAATTTAAGTATTGGTTATTTGTATCTCTCGGTGTAATTCATTGGTTGTGATCGGCTGTCAGATTCGATACTTTTAGGTAAGGTTAATTTTGGAGGTCTCTGTTTCCAATCGGTAGATTGAATATAGCCGCTAGGTCGGTAAGGTAGGGAATTTCATGTTACTCTTGAGAAGCGCGGATTTAGCCGGCTTCGCGTGCTTTCGAATCTGCCTGTCGTACTGAAAACCTCGTGCAAGACCGCATTTTGCTAACCATCATGCCGCCATTTTAGGTTCCGAGTAATGTTACGGATTTATTAGTGTGTTTATTCGGCATGTTCCGATATTGGGACTCTTCCTGGGATATAAAGGGATTTTTGGCTGGTATTGAGTTTTATCCGTGATGGATTTCCATTTCTGAGGTCATTTTTGGACGTTTGGGATCGCATTGGTTAGGAACAGCACGTGGTTTGAATTTTAAAACATCATATTCGAGGGCCAGATTTGGGTTAATTTCACCGAGCAGGTAGCTATTGAACCTATTATTTTGTTTTGTCTTTCAATTTTCTAATTTCGTTCGTTTTATTTTGATAATTCAGGTGACCTTGGGTTAGGTACTAGAAGTTTGGCTGAATTACTGCCGGCTTAGGTACCAGAACGTGAAGATATCACTGGTTGGCGGTTGTCAACTAAATCATAGACTACGAGAAATCTGTCTGCTCTTCGGTAGAGGTTTGGTACTGGAAACCGCTTCCAAACCGTAAGTCTTCTTTCTTGTACATCATTTGCTACGTTTTGAAGAACCCTAACAACGTCTGCAGTTTACGAAAAACGACGTTTTAGTGTAGTAAACTCCGCCAGTTTCAAGGTCCTTTCGTTTAAACCCGATGTGATATTCTTTTAATTACTGTAGTAAGAGGTTAATACGCTACTCAAATAATTTCTACACCGTTGTCACTAGATGGCGTACATTGGGTCCACTTTAATACTTTAATATATTTTGAGAATTTTAATAACTTAATCTGTAACATTTTTATCTTGTGAAACATTAACGTCTAAATTTAATTCATTTTCTTGTTTTGGTACAATTTCAAAGTAATTTAAAGTTAATAATTTTATCACTAACATAGCTTTCATTTTATTTACTGGTAAATCCAGTGTATTATTTAACTTGTGTATCATTGTAAAACTAAAAGCATACGTATGGTTCTGGTTAGAGTACCTACAGGGTATCTCGAAACTGTTGTCAACACATAGATATTGCTAAGCTATATATAGGGTGATTCTATTCATGTACACCTATTTCAGGTTAACCGAACGCACCTTCTGAGGTGGGTATTGGGTTGTTGTATTTTAAAAGAAATTGTATTAAATAGTTTTTTACATGTTAATTCTGGGTGTTTTCTTTGTCGACTAAAGTTATTAAAATATTAGAATATTTGGGCTAAAGTTATGTGTAAATACGCAAACTGGGTGTGTATTTGATCCTACTTTTCCGAACTTTGCGTCCTACGACCTTTTCGTTATTTTACTCGGGAAATCTTCGGAAAATTTTGAAAATAACGTGGCGCCATTTGTTTTACCGAGCTTACATTTCGAATTCTCCACTCCCACCTTCTCCGGCAAGCTGAGCTAGATTTGTTGGGGTTTCCGAAGATCAACGCCAGTGGATGCAGGTAGGATCAGGTTTTAAGTTGGTTTTCTTGTTCTTTTCTTTTTTTTACAAAATCGGGCTTACTGCGGTTGCGCGCGTTTTCAGCATATACGGAAATTAAAGTGTTGGCAAAGTTTAATTTATTCGCGTGAGGAAACTGGCTATAATTGTCATCCGGAAATGCTACCACTGTTAATGAAACATGTACATATGTGGTAGCACAGCATATACATATAACACATACGGTTTTATAACACACGTACAAATTCACGGAAAGTTTGACTAAGCTCCGCAACTAAAGCGGAAATTTCGGAATTAGTAACAGAGTCTGGTAGAGTTTCCAACAACTTTTAGCACCCAGATTATTGGGAGAATACAGAATTTACGAACAAATATGTGCATGTCTCTGTTCGTCTACAATTCTGTGACATGCAAACCACAGACAACAACATTGCAACTACACACAGCTAATTCAATAAGATAGAGAAGTACTTTAGTTGGCAACTATGTATGTGCTTTATCTTGCGAAAACACCTTTAAAGAATGTTATTCTGTAGTAATGGTATTTTGGTTCAAATAGCTAAGTGTAATTAAATCTAAAAATAAAGTACTTACGCCCATTTCTCAATATGTCGTTTAGTAACTAAAACAGTTCCTAGTTTATCCACCTTGCAAAATAGCGCTTTGCTTTGATATCTACATAGGATGACTTTATATTTAAGAATAAATACACATTCATTACAGTAGTGTAGTATGACACCTGCTGCCAAATATCGACCAGTTCCTTATCCGTTCATGAAGCACATTCAGCACTCTTTTATAAAATTGAGTTGCTAAAGGCTCATTAGAAAGTGGCTACCATTATAGGTTTAGAAGATGAGCAGTCGTCTGTTCGAAATGAAGGAGTTATCTTCTATGGACAAGAACGAATGATATTAACAAATTGGGAGATATTTAACAGCACTACACTACTTAAGATGGAGTGGTGTATGTCAAAAAGAAATAAGAACACTAGATAAGTGATAATACTTTCATCCTAAGTTTTCTTTGACATATCGACATATATCAACATGCACTTCTTAAAAATAATCTTTTCTAATTTTTAGAAGTTCTTCACTGGATTTATTGGTACAGAATTAGAACACTAAATACTTTAACCCACTGAACACCAAACAAGTTTCAACTAAAACACCGACGCGTTTCAACAGCAATGCTGTGCTTGTTTGGTGTTCAGTGAGTTAAAGTGTTTAGTGTTCTAATTTTCAGCATAATTTCAGTATTTTGTACCTGTAATAAGCGATTGCGGAATAAGTTGAAAAACGTTACCTCGAAAACAGTTATTATCTTCATTTCATAAAAAATCCTAGATCCTAGATATTCAAATTATGTTGAACAATCCAACAAGTATGTTCAAAACTATTACGCCTGCCGCACCTATAGCTTGGTGGCCAAAGGTGCGGCAGGGCGGCCAGAACGCTGGGTGGCGTACAAAGACTAGCTTGTCGTGCGCCACAGGGGGCAATGAGATCGACCTCACAGCCGCAATGGAAGTGATTCTAAACCTGCCACCGCTACAAATCTTTATACAAGGAAAGCGCTAGATCTGCAGCTTACAGACTCATGCACAGTCAGGCACCGATAAGTAAATCGCACGGTGCAGAACATCAAAAATTACTAGGATGAACTCAAGGCGGGGGGACGCCAAGCGACGCCATGGTTCAGAAATTTAACCCAGATAGAAAATATCAGGTTATAATACCAGATAAGAAGGACTGGGAATATGGCCCCCAGTAAGAGCGGACTCAAGCTGGTATACCGACGGCTCTAAAACGGACCACGGCGTAGGAGCTGGCATTTATAGAAAGAAGCCGTGCAAAAGCCCCTTTCATTGAGCTTCAGCAAGGACTCGACAATTTTCCAGGCTGAGGTTGCGGAGATTCACCATTATGTCAGAGAAGTAGACAGTTGGGCCGAACCAGGAAAAAGCGTCGCTATTTACTCCGACAGCATAGCAGCACTTAAAGCTATTAGTTCCCCAAAAGTGCTTACTCAAAGCTGGTTTTGGGACTACGTAAGAGCCCTAAATGAGGCGGGCACCCTAAGGAAAATCACTTTGGCCTGGGTCCCCAGCCACATGGGAGTGAAGGGAAACGAGGCGGCCGATGAGCTGGCCAGACGAGGCTCGTCAAGGCCTTTCATAGGAGCGGCCCCTTCCTTCGGCACCAAATCACAAATTAAGAGGTCCATCTACGAATGGTCACAAAACAAGTCCAAGGAATGGTGGGTAAGATCGCCAGGACAAAGACAGGCTAAGGAGTTCCTAAGGGAACAGAGGCCTAAGTTTACTGAAGACCTACTGAGTAAAGACAGGAAGACTGTCAAAATGATAGTAAGTCTGATGACCGGTCAATGCAGACTGAATAGGCATATGTTTAACATAGGCCTGGCAGAAAATGCTCTCTGCAGATTCTGTCAAGAGGAGGAAGAAACCCCAGTTCATGTTTTGTGCCACTGTGACAGCCTAGCGAGGACAAGGTTTCTAGCAATGGGGGTAGAGAACCCCACAGCCAACGGCTACACAAAAGAGCCGCTCTCAAAAATGATAAGTCTGATTAAGAAGGCGAAACTAGAGAGCGTTCTCTAAGGTAAAGGGGATCACAATAGACCTGTAAAGGTCGTGGTGAAACAAGCCCGCATGCCACCCCACTCTTAACCTAACCATTACTGTAGAAGTCCTATTATTTATGACAAATCTGAGCCTTTGACATATTATATAGGTGCTGGAGAACATTAACCAGAAACAAAGCCAAGTCAATATGTCCACGAAATCTAAAAATATTTAATGTTATATAATACTAAACTCAAAAGCATATAATATCGTCGAATGTTTGAGTAACCGTACAACAATAGAATTAGAACCATGGCACGTTTGTATCTGTACAAGTAAATACGATATCATTTGATGTATAATAGTAGGAACACAACTGTATC
Source organism: Holotrichia oblita (assembly GCA_023690525.1). Taxonomy (NCBI): domain Eukaryota; kingdom Metazoa; phylum Arthropoda; class Insecta; order Coleoptera; family Scarabaeidae; genus Holotrichia; species Holotrichia oblita. The sequence goes on along the minus strand of CM043021.1, from coordinate 65,346,768 downwards.
AGATAAACAAACAGAGCTTACACAGGGGTTACAGGAGTTGTGTATAGAGTGTTAAATTTTTCTGTAATAAATTATGTTTCTCTCGAAATAATGGAATTACCTTTAGAAATCCGAAGTCAACATATGTATATTTTTTACAACATTAAAAGAACACCAATTATCTCGTATTTAATTTATTTTTACATTCAAATAGTGACTACAAGGATATATTATGTACAATAGCAAAATAACATTTATACTAAAGTGCGGTAATATAAATTTAAGCATTTTTTCAACGATAATCCCTATAAAAGTAATTTATATTTAAGTGTGCACCGTAAACTAATATTCTCGACCTTTCGAAATAATATTTCTGTATCGAATTAATATTCACGAATTTTAAAACGTGTGTGAGGCATGGGTGTGGTTCCTTAATAACATTATAATGTGTCTGAGAACACATTTCAACAATTGCGTAATCACCATACTATCGGTTTTAATAAATTTTGTTTTCAAATATAAGTTGCGTATCGTACAGTTGTATATAGGAGTAACCGACTCGACTATTGCAACTACATAAAGTCTACATATTATTGAAAAATCTATCTACAGAATATAGAAAGATACTTTTCATTATTGTTGATATCTTTGTTATGTTATTAACCGCCAACTGTATGTCACTTACGTTTTGTTATTTACGTGGCATATTTGAGTTGTAAATGTATACTTAATGATGTCTCAATATATATTTATATGATATATTTTCTGCCTGATACAACAGCAGATGAGTCACGCATGAAATTATTAATAATGTTATACTAACGGATAAATATTTCAATAAATTAAAAAAAATTAAGAAAGCCGCAGATGGGGCTCATTACAGCTGTCTAAGAGCAGAAATTATATCACATGCAAATAGAAATATATCTGGGATTCAAAGATAAGGTTATAATTGTAAGTCTTATCATAGTATAAGCAACAACTATACCTAATATACCTAACTGCAACTGCCTTATAGATTTACAAAGAGAAGTTTGGTAAACCATCGGGCCTAGAACTTAAAATGGTGCATTAGCTATACCAGAAAGTATCAGTAGCTATTGCAACCTTCGCTGGATTTGTGATATAAAGTTCTGTCTGATATAAAGTATCTGTCAAGAAAAACAAAAAACAGAGCAAGATTGAGAGCCTCTCTGCCTTTGCCTTCCACGTCACGGATCTACATACATATTCGTAAACGTCCTCCGCTACTATTATTGGTTCATTACCATAAAATTCTAGCTTCACCACAACAAAACAAAGTGGGCGATTGTCAACTACTTCACTTAGCTTTTAAATCTGGATAGGTGGAAAACTGAAGCACGAAACCATATGCTAAGAAGCTTCGCCTACATTTCTGAGACTGAAATAACTACTAAAATGTTCCGGTAGTATTCTGATCTACCTGCACATGAATGAATCAACATATTTCCTCTGAAATTTAAATTCTACTTTGAGGGCCCAGAACTTTGAACAACTGGTTAAAATTTTAATATTACATTAGCTAAATATCAAGCCACACAAGAATTAAATGCAACGATATATCTAATTTTATTCTAAATTTGCTATCGACCCACTATTCTGAGATCCAAAATCAGAGCCTGAACTTTATTATAGCAATGCAAGTACCTTTGCAAAATTTCAAATTGACTAACCAGCTGGCTGTGTTATCTAGGTTTTATAAACTCTTTATAAACTCTACTTGGAAATTATAATAACGTAGTACCTACTTCCTACTCCCCGAACAGTAGACATGGAAAGTCAAACATACTTTTGGGTCCATCCCAGAATAAGTCAAGAATTGTCGACCATTGACTGTATGTACTTTATTGTACGAAAACAACTTGAGCCAGAAGACCACGATTGTTTGCACGTAGCAGAACTTCTTCTCAGACATAATTTTAATGCGTGTTTCTGTATTTTGTAATTCAAGAAAAATTGTAATTACGCAAAATGTAGCTTTTCTGTATTAATATCACACACACACACATATTATTACAAAGTGGAGTTTTTCATTAAGGGTTGAACACAGTTCTTTATTATACCGTTGTATAATGTATACATAAGCTCTGAGGAGTCAACATTTTTTTTTATTTTCAGTAAACATCCAGTGATTACATATCCGATCGGATTGGTGGAATCACACGAGTTTATAATCAACGCTATGCAATTATTATTGGATGATATTACCGCTCCATATATGTAGTTTGATCTGTGAGAAAAAATACCACGTAATACATACAGGCTTTTATAGTTGCGCTTGCAAATAATGGATGTTGATCGTATTTGATAGCTTTTATTAATCCTATATCTAGACTTTTTGTAAACAATATACTGTATTAAAGAAAATGTTTATGTCTGTATACTTGAAATGATATGTCCTTAATAATGGAAGAGTGTTAGTTCAAATTGCTATTACTATTTCTCTTAATCAAAATATAATTAAACTGATAGATGACATTCGTTCTATTTGGCAGTTTTCGTTTTCGAAACATAAAATCTAGCATAGATTTTCTAAGCTATTGAAACGAGCCATGCTTGTTACGCTCAGGTTTTTTGTATAATATGAAAAGAACTTCTAAATTAAATACATTATAATGTTTATACTTAGAATCATCAGGTATTATTATACATTTTGTCAGCACTTTTAAACAAAACAAACAAGTTCCGGAAATGTAGCAAAAGATACCACATTATCCTTTTATTGGAATACTGGAATTCTTACTAAAATATCTTTGGCGCTCGTTTTAACACAAACTTATCCAATTTTCTCTAACCTACCCTCGCAGAACCGTAGGCCGCACTTTATTTTTCCGACTGTTTCTCAACGTTCTTCTCCATCGCCTTCTTTTAACGACTTTATATTTTTTGCCACCATTCAACACTTTCCTGTCGGATCATCCGATAGCTCTTCCAGGACAAAACTTAGATTGTTTTCAGAATTTTGACGAAGTGATTCGCCTGATATACAAAAGGCTAAATATATAGCAGGTTACACAGGCATTTCGAAATACAGATGAAGCTTATTCAATCCAGTTGTATAAGTTGAGTTGAAAAGTTTCGTCACTGTACTAGTATTCATCTTGAAACGGTGCTACTAATAAGTTAAACTTTTTTAGATATCTATTAAGACTGTTTTATTCGTCTTATCTCGATTACTTGCTCTATAGACAATTATTGATAGTAATTATCTCCACCGATTAGTTTTTAATACTGTATTGTTAAATTTAACGAGTAAAATGTGTAGTTAGTATTTACCTCGTCTATATTTTCAAATCAATTTCTTCCATATTAATATTTATTTAGCTGTATAATACGTAACGGTTGCATTCACGGCTAATTAAACCAATTCACGCTATGTTGCTAATTTGAAATTTAAAATTGTTTATCACGATGTTTATTCACGTGCAGAATGCCCTCAATCGTAGTAACTTATTGTTATTTAATTTGCAATCTTGAATATAATAATTTACCAAACGATAATAGATGTAAAGTTGAATAATTCTCAAATTATTCATCATTGTATTACAAATATATCAGCTAATTAAAGATACATTTAAGATCGAACACAGGTAATATGTATGTACATACCTATGTCATTTATTGTAATTTTTAATTAATTTAATCCCGATAATATAAAGATAAAAATAATTAAAAATACAGTTTTAGAAGTTAATATTTCCATGTCGAATTCTATTTTTTGTTCATTTCTTTGGACAGCAAACAACAGACTTGGACCAGTTTGTATGCATTAACAAAATATTTATATCAAATCTTATTGCTAGCGTAAATTAAAGATTTTTCAAGGTAAGTAAAGTAGAATTAGTAAGTATATTACTACCGCACCTGCAACACAACATATGCAACAAGTACATGTACATGATATGCAACATTGCTGTAATATATTATTGGATGGTATAGCGGACAGGTTTAAAATTAGCTCTCCTAGTAGATTATTACGCAAACAGCAATCCGATTTTCTAATGCAACATTCAAGTTTCGGTTGTTCATTTGCTGCGGTTTCGAAACTATGAATTTTAAAGCTACTAAAAATATGCTTTCAGTGGTTGCGACTCCCACAAGGCCTCTGTAGAAATCTGCGACTCCGATGACAATCTGTGTATATTTAAAAATTCATAACTGCAAAAACCACTGCAAATGAACTAACACAATTTTGAATTCTGTATTAAGAACTCGCATTGCTTTTATTATAATAGATTTCACTCCAACTGTCACTACAATAAAAGTCAATTTTGCATGTATAAACTTTATTACATCTTTTTAGTAATTTTTGTTAAAAATTAATGTATTAAAAAAATATAGCACATTGAAATGAATTAGTAACCTGGGAATTTATCGATCAGTGCGTCTTGCTAACTTACTTGAACCATTTCTAAAACAATTTGGTAATATACTTGCTACAGTAACTACAGTAAGTGGTTAAAATTCTAATTTCAGGTTAGTTAAATGGTTGGTCCATGTATACACATAGTTTACACATAATTTTGTACATGACATTCGATTTGAGTAGGGTGAGTGTATCATCATTTACATCTTTCAGCACAGTGAACATACCATTAACAGTATTTGCATTAGATCTAGCAAACTTGATATTACCACCATTTTAGGATTTTGATAAATAATTTAGTTTAACTTTCTCTATTTGAAATTCACAATATCATATTAATTCCTGTGGATTTATGAGGTACCCAAAGGTATCGTTAAATTCTCGGTTTAACGTCTACTTCGGCACATCGAAAATTACTCTAAGGCAACACGGAAAACAATTCTTTGTAACAGCTTCTTTCAATGAGAGTATGTAATATGTTATGTAAATGCTGGTTTTAAATGAATCTTTGACATGATTGATTTGATTTGTGCTACTTTTGGCTTGGAGAGTAGTGGATAAAATTGAAATCATAAAGGGAAATTGCAAAGTATATTGACGACAAACTAATTTGCGTAACACAGCAAGCTGCAATAAAGTACAATAATCGAGGTGTGTATCTATGCATGCGGGCATTACCCCAATCCATCATTAATAATCCAACGATTTTCATAATCGACTTACATACATACATCTGCAAGTACAAATTAATGTACCATAACATAATTAAAATGAATTTGTAAATGTACCCTACAATTTTCAGTGATACCTAATCTTGAAGATACCCCATCTACTTCGATTTTTTCTATAATAGAGACTATGAGTATTCTAGAAATGTTCTATGAATTTATTGATTTTTTGAAATCTGTGGAAATGTTTCAAAATATTTTGTGCCGGGATTCGAAGAGGATATAAAACTTGACACAATACAAGAAGCCAAAACTTAGGTACCGTTTTTAATGCTGCTGCAAGTAGCACCCACCACAAATAAAATAATAACTATTGTATATCCTACATGTATTAGTACATCATCATAGTTTACAAATATTTGTATAATTTTACAAGTTATGTTATTTGGTTATATTATTAGCTCAGATGGTAAATTAGTAGAGCTGCGGGAATTAATAATTTAATACATGAATACTAGTACTGGTAGTTAGATATTTTAAGAGTTTATACATATGAATAAGTTGACATATAAACCGATTGAATGTATTCTTACCTTAAAAAGTTATTGTAATAAAACAGAGGAAAAGGAAGTTACTTTTGAAGAACGAAATATAAAAGACTACATCAAGTAATAGTTGAGAGAAGACGATCTGGTCATAGTTAATTGAACCGGCTTGATATATCAAGATAGAATTTGAACAGACTTGGAGTTGTGGATTTCTTCCCGTTGACATAGAGAATAATCCGTCTTATTACGAGGTACAACAAACTATATTGTATAACACTGTGTAAATATTTTAGTAATAGCACTAGTAAGAAGATCCGATAAGAGTTGATTTTATTTTGTCGAACTGTTATTCTTGTCAATGTCAAAAATTCGACATTTCATTCAAAATTCAATTTATTGACGGGACTGAGTACAAATAAATATAACTTGTAAAATTTAACAGATTAACAGATTATTAATATATTTGGTTTTTGTTGGTAATATTTACAATTTAGTCATGACTGCAGAAATTTTTGTTCAAACTTTTAAATGATAATACACTAAATTGATATTTAAATATATGATCTACGTTTTTTTATTATTATTATTGTTATTGTTATTTTAAATAAGATTTGACGTTAAATTAATATTCTAATCATTCAGATACTGGTAAGTTTGATTTTAGGAACCGACGGGAGATTAGACTCATGCTCGTATTTTCATAATACCAATTGGATTATATTTTTGTTTATCTGGTAAATAAGAAACTTGTTTTAATTGTAGTACCTATACAAAGAAATGATCAATACGTAAATTAATAGATATTACTCGTTATAATACATATATTAATTTTACAAAATGGATATGCTCAGAGAAACATAATGGTTTTGGGTCGGTATTAAAGCTTACATTTTCGCAAGTTTATTAAAAAAATGTTCGAAATGTTACATTGGGTGGGTAAACAATGCATACTTTGGAAACTAATAGCTGTGGCAGCCGTTTACTTTGGAAACTAAACAATAAAACACGCTTTTATTGTAATGGTCATGCTCTGATACTTCAACCGTTGGAAATGGCTGCAAAAACAAAGCTATAAACATTACAGAAATTTATTTTCTATGTCTATGTCTTCTCATTGTTTTTCGTAGAAACTGGGAGGTTTTTTAAATTATTTGCAAACAATGTGTATTATTTCAATATTGAAAGGCTTGTAACGTTATAATACATAGCTTACTGATGTACGGCTATTACGATTGATAAATTTTCTCTCAAAATTGCAGCTTCTAACTAGAACTCTCAGAGATTTCTTTCGAAAACTCACCTTAAAAAGACAATACTGTAAAAAATAAGATATTTTGAAATTAAGGGACTTAATTTTTTAGTCGAAATAAATCAGCTGACACAATATGAGTTGATTTTCTTAATATTTATTGGGATTAGTGATAGTACGAGATTGTTTAGAGATCTAAAAGAATTAGTTTTTGTTTTGTCTAACTTATGAAATATCCAAGTTCTATAAAACATACCATAACATTTTTGTTTATTCCTACAGTGAGATTCATTTAAATAAACAAAACGTTTGTATAAATTATGTTTTTGACTTCATCTTTCAAATATTGGCTCAACTATTTGGACACCGCGTTTAACATTATGAACAGTTTTTTGATTAAGTTTGGCCCGCATTTTGTTAATAAACGTGTACACAATCGAGCTTCTTGTTTAACATAGGCACAAAAATTTCTATCTCCAAGCATATTCATTTTCCTAAAAATGACAATGACGGGTAAATATCTTAGGAATGGTGTAAGATAGAGACACAAAATTGCTGAAATTTCAATTTTAAAAATGTACAAACATACAAGTTGTTGCATTTTAAAAAGCAAGTTAAATACAAATTCCATAATAACACGAACGATATATCTAGATTAGCCATACATATGTTTAATATCAAAAAACCTAGTTTGAAAATTATTTCGCAAATTTATATGATTTCAAAAATTTTTAAATGTTCTAGTATTTTTGAATAACCCTGTATATACTGTTTTATATTCTCCCTCGCGTATGACGCCATGCACGTATATTACAGATATGTATATTGCTATCTGGACAAGAGGTGGACCACCTAGAAGAAAAGAGAATTTTAAGATTCTTGTTGTGTTCAAAACTCTTGAAATCGTTTTTAAACCGCAATATTATAATTAAGTTTATAAAAGTACGTTGCTTCTGCTAAATGTAATAATATGTTTTAAACAGCTTGTACGCAGATTTAGTTTACTGAGATTCGTGTTAGAAAAAACTTGTACCAAATAAGTGTCCCGTTGCTGATCATTCACTATATTAGCAGCATCAGATAAAGTATAGAGTACTGCCACGATGCAGAATAAAGGCCTCTCAATATTACACCGTAGCATATTTAAAAAGAACGAAAGCTTTCTTTAATTACTAAGTATCAATTGTTTTACTAATACTAATCAATACGTGAATTGCGGCTATACATAGATATATTCAACGCGTCAGCATGTTAACATGGATATCATATCTGAATTACGAAGCAATTTACTACAACTGTTATTGGCTAATTATACTCAATCATATATTATGTATGTGGAGTGACCTTAGCGGTTGGGCGAAAAGAACCGTTTAAGGTCATGATTTAACAGTCTCAGCTTCCACACAACGTTACACAACACTTTCGATTGTTTGTGCGGGCGGCTATAAATTATGCCGTGCTCCGGTAAGCGTACGTTTGTGTCCGCACAGCGCTCGGCGATCAAGATAACATTCCAGTTACTCGGTTTAAATGATCTAGCGTTATTAAAACTATCTGCCTTCGAGAATCAACTGGTCCGAATTTGCCTGATACTATGTGTAACGTGGGTTGTATTCTGGCATATGTTTCGGATTTGGTCGACCGCACAAGTATTGCTGTTAAACTATACGCATTTCAGTATTACAATCAAGAACATTTAAAACTAAATTACCGGTAATTTATCTAAAATAATTTGTTTGACTCCTACACCATGTTACGCTAAATA